>JAHWFP010062534.1:42065-58744 GCA_023313725.1 Lithobius niger
TGAGGTAATGGAGAGCGACTGTTTGAGGGAGCTGGACAACGATTGTTCGAGGAACTGGAGAACGACTGTTTAAGGAACTGGAGAACGATTGTTTGAGGGATTGGAGAACGATTGTTCGATGAACTGGAGAACGACCGTTTGAAGGAGCTGGAGTTAATGGAATAGAGACCGACTGTTTTGAGGGATTAGAGAACGATTGTTTGATGGACTATAGAACGACTGTTTAAGGAACTGGACAACAATTGTTTGAGGGACTGGAGAACGATTGTTCGATGAACTGGAGAACGACTGTTTGAAGGAGCTCGACAACGATTGGTTAATGGAATAGAAACCGACTGTTTTGAGGGATTGGAGAACGATTGTTTGATGGACTATAGAACGACTGTTTAAGGGACTGGACAACGATTGTTTGAGGGAATAGACAACAATGTGTGAGGAATTGGAGAATGACTGTTTGGGAGAATGGAGAACCCTGTTTGACGACTTTTTGAGGGACTGGAAAACAACTGTTTGAGGAACTGGAGAACGATTGTTTAAGGGACTGGAGAACGACTGTTTGAGGGTGAGGAAGCTAGACAACGATTGTTGGAGGGACTAGAGAACGACTGTTTGAGGGATTAAAGGACGACTGTTTGAGGTAATGGAGAAGGACTGTTTGAGGGAGGTGGACAACGATTGTTTGAGGGACTATAGATCGACTGTTTTGATGGATTGGAGAACGATTGTTTGATGGAGAACGACTGTTTATGGGACTGGAGAACGATTGTTTGAGGGACTGGAAAACGATTGCTCGAGGAACTGGAGAACGACTGTTTGAAGGAGCTGGACAACGATTGTTTGAACTGAGGGATTGGAGAACGATTGTTTGATGGACTATAAAACGACTGTTTTGGACTGGAGAACGATTGTTTAAGGAACTGGAGAACGATTGTTCGACGAACTGGAGAACGACTGTCTGAAGGAGCTGGACAACGATTGTTTGATGGACGAGACTAGAGAACGACTATTTTGAGGGATTGGAGAACGATTGTTTGATGGTAGAACGACTGTTTAAGGGACAGGAGAACGATTGTTTGTTGAACTGGACAATATGGGCACCTTGCACGTCGGTGTAATTACGTTTGGCGCCATCCAGCAGCGGGCGTATACAACTACTGTTGCATTCCCTAGCATGTGCTGAGAAAATAAGGTATTAACGCTATCCCCCTCTCCTCTCCCATCCAACTCTTGATTGACTACGCATTCCTAGGTAAGTATAATTCTGAAATGTGAAAATTCTTGCTACAAGAGACTGCATGCTGGGAATGATAACTCTACTATCCAGTATGCTATTAACAACAGCGTACTACCAACTGTCAAAACGGTCAAAGATTTAGGCGTTTGGTTTCAATCAGATTTAAAATCAACGACCCAATGTATCTCCGTCTAGGCCGCAAACCGCCGAGATATTATTGGATGCTGTTTTAACTCGTGAATCGACCAGAGTTTTACACATAAAACAACTATAATCGAATCTATTCAAAGGGTGGCTGTGAGTAGTCCCTTTCCAGACATGTTGCCACAGCAACAAACTTTTATTATTCTTATTATTAAAACAGAAAAGTAAAGCAACAAGAAAATAACCAAAATTCGTCCCCACATTTTTACCGATTCAATATTATTTCTCAGCCAAACCTGACAATATGGTACTTTATTTATCCAATCAGTCTTCCCCCTAAAACTGAAATGCCAAACAAATTAAGGCAAAATGTGAGAAAGGAGAGACAGAAAGGAAGGGTGTCTCAACACAAAGGTTATTTGCGCTCATCTTTAAAAATGGAAATGCGAATCAAGATTTTGACCAAATTTTCTCAGAAAAGCTGATTTAAAGATAACTAATGTAGGCGTTTTCATCAAACCTTCAAATGAATAACTTCTTCCGACTGTGCAAATTACGTTTAAAGGGGATTGTGAAATTGTTTAAAGTATGTGAAAAAAAAATAATTAAAAACAACGCCTGTCAATGGTCAGTAATGGAACCAAAAATAATACATGCCTCTCGTCCCGGCGAATTCTCATTACACAATATTTTTATTTTTGAATTTGTCCTTGTGTGGCACAAAAATGAAAACAGTTACACGATTTTTGATCTCGATATCTGTAACGACTCTTTTAAATTACACCGATGATAACTCATGCCAGTCGAAACTTCATTTAACGTTGTAGTGCTTAAAACTTTTAAACTTTACAAATCCATTACTGAATTTGCATTATAAATTGCACAGATGCAAAAGCCTCAACTGAGATCGTAACCGCTAATCGATAGACAGCTCCGCGTTGCGGCAAAGTGAACACATTAACGAATCCAGAAAGGAACGGAAACCAATCCATCTGTGCAGATTAATCTTTTCAGGCAACCTCAGGGTCCATAAGAACCAGAACGGGGAGTAATTTTGGGCCGCCTGGAGTCGGGGGGGGGGGGGCTGAAATTCATTTCCTCTATTCCCCCTTATCTTGGCAGCCCTGGACCGCTTAGCTTTTTCTTTTACCCTAATCACCATTGTACCAGTTACGAGTAATGATGCTAAGAGGGAAATCACACAAAAATAAAAACATTATTGCGGTTTAAAAAAAGTGATTTTAAACCTCTGATAAATACACATGCAAACCTATTTACGTCGCCTTTTGGACTTAAATGTCAGACTGCCTGAGAGGGTAATCGAACCCACGAGCTTTGAAACCAAAAGCCGAGGCCATTTAGTAAGTTTGGACATGAGGAAGCTGACGACTGGGCTGTGATGGCTCGCTTTGCTCGAGGTTCCCCGTTGACCCCCTCACAATGATCGCGGTGGCCATACCCTATGAAAAGTCTGTGAACATCACGCTGTACCAAGCTCAGCTTCACAGGAATTTGTGTATTCGCAGTATACGTATAGCTTGTGTACTGTTGATATACACTTGCAATAGAGTTTGCGTTCTACCACTACGCAAGAATACACTGTGCATGGCTAGGCACAATTCGTGTGGAGGCTAAGCTGGTACTGTCCGTCCACATCATCACATGCAAAATCACCGTATTCTGGTTCTAGGATACCCGACAAAATCGGACAAATCATTTCATTTTTTGTGTACTTGCACGCTTTTCAACAGACAATTTTACAGTCTGAACAGACACGATTACCGAAAATCGCCTACTACACGGGCTATTACAATTAATTCGATTATTAGTTTACTAGTTTATTTAGTTTGCTTTATGTGTGAAGCTTTTAGTTAATTTTGGTGCAGAACAATCACGATTTAAAGGGATAAGATAATGATTTCCTTGAATGTATGAAGCTTTTAGTCAATTTCTATAGTTTGTTCCACATTATGTTTTCAGAAAACTGACTGGATGACGACTCGTTTCCTTGCACTTAGAGTGCAAAAAAATGTGAATAGCACATTTGCAGACTCAACAAAGTTACTGTAAGAGTTTACAAATGGGATGTTTACGGATTTTTAGCACTCGTAGTGGGAGAAAACGTGGCGTCATGTAGTCAGTTTTCTGAACACATAATGTGGAACAAAGTATAGCAGAAAAATTGCGACCTAAAACGTTTAAAGTCAGAAATGGTGAAATAACCTAGTTACAGCCTCCCTACCCTTGGGTAATTTCGCGATTTTGACCTCACAACATTTTGGGTGTTTTAAGGTCAGAGGCATAAACAGCCTCGGTAACTAGGTAATTTCACGATTTCTGACCTTTGAGCAGTTCAGGGGGGTGAACCGCAGCTTTGCCAGAACTGTTACTAGGCGATTTCGAGAGTTGGATGTTTGACGTCGAAAACCAGTTTTAGACATGACATGTCGAAAACCGTCAAATAATGTCGAAAAACCAATAAAATCAAGATGGAACTGTTCAAATGTAATCAATTGTACACAGAACTGTTAGGGATTACAGCCATTAATGAATTCTTTAATTAACGTAAAATAAAAACTCACAAACCTCTATAATTTTGAATGTAATAATGGGATTCTAAAACACTGAAACCATTTCAAAGGAGTAACTGACTAAACCTAATTACCAGTGATACAAAACAAACTGTGGCGTAATGGGTTTCAAAATTAGTCAACGTTTCCATAGTAAATAGGTTTTAATCTTTAAAATTTTCTTATCTATTTATTTATTTACTTTTTTTTTTGTGTGTGTGGCTATAATTAAGTATTTTACCGTTTTTGACATGTCAAAAATTGTGTCAGAAAGGGTTTTCGGCATGACGGCTAAATCCATGGTAAAAGCCGGACAAAAACCTGTCGCATATCAGAGACTTGCCAACCCTGGCGATTTTCGGCACATTTTGGATACCAGATATTTTGGTAGATTTAGCATATATGATGGTAAGGGTCCCCCTCCCCTCCCCATCAGTCCAGAAGTACTCGTTGGGGTGGGTATGGGTACTCCCGAGACCGGGGGGGGGGGGGGGGCGGGGGATAAGCACTTACTAAGTTTCCTTCATACATTCATACAACTCAGAAACGCAACCTCTGCGCCCAACCCACCAAAAATAAAAATTACTCAATTTAGATGTTACTCACATGCCTCGATCGAATGTTGTAAATCCAATCTTTCTACCTTAGGTGGGTAGCTACAACAGCATCCCTCCTCACCTTGGATGTGTCGTAATAGCACAGCTAGCCATGTCTGGTGCTCAGGTGAGAGTTTTGGTCGAGTCGAGTAGAGAGTTGCTGGTTTTTCTTTGCCAGTAGAATCGCGACGTAAACAAAAATATTGTATTACTCCAACAGCAGCTGGTCTTGAACTGTCATTCGTAGCTTGGGGCTAGAACAGTTTTCTTTCAAGGGCAGGTTGTGGTCAGCCAAGCCGTGTATGTGGTCATCTGGACACTCAAGAGGCAGAGAAGCTGTTTATCCAGAGGTTGGTATTATAGAGCGATGTTGTGATTTCGTCTTCAGCGCACAATTTTTTTGGTCTTGCAGATAAATTTTGAGGGAGGTAAAAAAAAAAAGGGTGATCACAATCTCAACACGGAATCTCTGGTAGACCGGATTTATCGGACATGCAAGTCATTCAGTCGTATTGTGAAGATATTTGGGGAAAAAAGTAGGGAAAAACAACAAAAAAACACGAGCACAATATCCTTTTGTCTGCTTCTTTCGTCTAGGAGGTTGCTGCCAAACAGAAGCCTTGGTTTCGTCGGTAAGCGTTTTTGGCTTCGGTATGTCCACACTATCCCTTCGGTATGTCCAACAACTCGTTGGTCGGCGATGACGAGTGAGTGGTCCCCGTCGATTGCCTGCTTCCTCAAGCTCGAGATCGCCTTCCATTGGACATGCACTTAATAGGGTTTAACTATTTCCGCCTGGAGCGAACATGCAGCCACCGAATCATTCGCACGGTGGAATGGCGAGGATCAATCTGGCAACAACGCCAGAAGGGAGGACGTCAAAACCAGGCAATGAAGGTGGATTGTTTGTGTTTGCTCAGAAAGAAACGAGTGGCCACACAAAAACTTAATCACGCTGAATTGGCCGCCAGCCAGCCAATGTGTAAACATCAATGAAGAATTTGCCACTGCTTGTTTGCAAGAGTTTCTTTTACGTATGTGTAGTTTTCAGGTTAAAAACATGGTTGGACCTAAAACAGAGCCTTGGGGAATGCCACAATAATAATGACCACTAGCCTAATGAAAGTAACTGGTTGGTCAAAGAAACGATAATCTATACCAATACTTCAAAGCATTATGTATGGTTGGACCTAATCTTAACCTAATTTTTTATCTGCACAAACGACATAACATAAAAAAGACCTATTGAAGTGCCGTCAGTTAGCATACTTAGCCTATAAACTTCAATGAACGTAACTTGCTCGTTCACAGCTGGCTGTGGTTAGTAAATTGAATCTGAATACGTAAAAAGTAAGCGTGAGTGAGTCTGGTTCACTTTTTACATGGCAAAACTACTTTTACTGCCTGTGAAATGTGAAACTTATATTTTTTAATGTTCTGTCGTTTACACAGATAAAAAATAGGATTGGACCTAAAATTGAGCCATTGAGAACGCCACAATTAATAACTAGCAGGCTAATTAAGATGATTGATTGAACAAAGAATCAACTATCCACACAAAATGACATAATCAAACTGAATTGGCCATTAGCCAAAACAGCAAACTGTAAACTACAGTGAATAAATTGCGTCTGTTAGCTGCAATAGAAAATATCGTTTGAAAAACGAGGTGAAACTTAATATTTTCTCATGTAAGATAAAAATAAGAGTGGCCCTAAAGCAGAGCCTCGGGGAATGCATTCATCATTACCGAGAAATCATCATATTCATTGTCTAGTTGGATAAAAAACTACATCTTCCACCCAAATAGCTCGCAGAACATGGAAGATTTTCACAGGGTTAAAATATCAATCTGAGCACGCATCTGACTGAAATTGTTGTTCTCGTTTGGCTGTATATCCGTTTCCCCGAATTTTAATCAGTGTCTTAATTTTTGGCGAAATGGGAATTCCTGTTTGGCCGAATATTTTTTTTTCCCAAACTACGTGCCTCGAAACCGCAACTTATCACAAATTCCTCCCAATTAGAAATGCATCTTCAACTTTTCCAATGGTATATTTTTAAAGAATATTTTGCTTACAGCGAAACGGGAATTCCCCCTTTCGCCGAATGTTAATTGCGGCTCAATTTTCGGCGAAAATGGAAATTTTTTTTGGCCTAAGCGGGATTCGGCGAAACGGGAAGAAGCCCTCAGGCACTGGTGCTATTGTTTATCGATTTTTACCTCGGTAAACAACTATGGAATCATTTGTTGGTGAATGATGAGGATCATCTGGCAACAGGCTGATGGAAAGGATGACGACCACCAAAATCAGTAACCAAGGATACAGTTTACCGGAAGCGAAACAAGTATCCACACAAAAACGTAACCACACTGGATTGGCGGTCCGACAGCAGGGTGTGTCTACTGCAACGGCCTCGCGGTATCTGGGGAGGGGAGGGGGTAGCAAGCTAATGTATTTTAAAGAAATCTCCGCGAATTGAACCATTTCCTGATTTCATTGGTCTTCACCTGCAACTTAGAGACTTCATAGGAATTTATTTCAAATCTAAACAACAAATTTTTAAAGAAGGGCCTTCTGTAGTTGGGGAGGAAGGGGGGGGGTGGTCCGACGAGGAGCCCTGTAATTAGTATATTGTAAAGAAGTAAGCGTGAGATTAATTTGAAACATTTTTCTGTAACTTAAAGAAATAATTTTCATGCTAATTCATTTCATATTAATAAACCTTTTTTGAAACTATGGCCTCTTGCGGTTGGGGGGGAGGAGGCAAGAGTAAGCAAGAGTATTTTAAAGAAAACAGCGTGAATTTGAAAATTTTTGCTGGAACCCAGAGACGCAATTTTCATACGAATTGATTTCAAATTTTTCAAATTTGTTTTTATTTTTTTTAAACAAGGGCCTTTTGTAGTCTGGGTGGCCCAATCAGACTGTCAGACATTGTATAAACTTCAGTGAATAGTTCGTTTCTCAAAGATTAATCTATATTTTCATTATATTTTGTCATTTTCGTAGATAAAAATACTATTGAACCTAAAACGGGGTCACATTATTAGTATCTGCAGCACTGCATCTTATTATCGAACTCCAGAATTACACTAACGACATCGTATGAGTAAAAGACCCACAGAGACTTTGTTTTTAAAAACAGTAACGTTATTTCTAGAAAAAGAACGGAATCAGGATGGATTTTCCACTAACCAATACTTTAGCCTCCATGAATAATTCGGCAGCAACACACAATTTTCATTGTAAATGGTTAAATTTAATATTATGTATACAGAACGTTTGTGCCGCTTATATTGATTGCACCTAAATTTGAAATCTAAAAGCGATAGACCTTAATCCAATAAATCGTGAGCGCATGAATCTGCTGTAGGTCAACAGCGTAAACAATATTGTCCCAAGTAATTGACATTGTCCCAAGTGAATGATATAATATACAATAACCCCTAACGGTCTGATAATTTTCTTTCTTAATTTGTTTGTAATTTCGTAAATTAAGGTAGTCTATTTAACCAATTATCGCCGCTGAAAATTAATTAAATGGTTCTCAAGAGTGGCACTAACAAAAATGGAGGGGCGGGCGGTGTTTTTTATTTACAATTTATACGCTATTTTTCAGATGCGAGCGGTGGTTTTTCTGTACCAAACAAAACAATCCAGTAGCATGCATTTTGTTTTGGAGAATATGTATGGTTCAATCATACCAGGTTTAACCAGGTTCAGAGTGTAAATGTTGCAGATTGGATAAAAGTCTTTCTTTAGATCCAAGCATTTAGTTGTGGCACACCTTTCGACGGTCCTCAGGTCATTTCGAGGCGATCCTGTGAATGAAGCAGGGGGCTAATATGGTCATCGGCTCCAAGAAGTGTTTGGACAATGCACTGAAGCGTGATCGGAAATTTCTTTTTAGGTCCATGGCGTAAAAAAAAGTTTCACCCACTAAGAAAAAAAACCCTGCGTGCGCTCCTGAGAATCACGTAATTAACTTTTCGCGGCCTGATAAAACAAAATTCGTCTTTTTTTCCTCCCACAATACAAGCCGCAATCTGTGTTCAGAATACTGCAACAACGTTCGAACTGTAACAGCAATTTTAAAACGCCACTACAAATTGCGAGATAAAAATTGAAAACAACTTATTCTTAAACATTTATTCCCTTTCCTGGAACTTGTAAATCTCGCGCAAAAATTAAATTAGTGAGTTGTTATATTATAAACTGTCACGCGCAATATTTACGTGGGACTGTGTTGTTCACGCTGTTGATTTAGGGCAGATTTATTCACTCAAGATCTATTGAAATAAGGTGGGACCTAAAATAGAGCCTTGGGGAATGCCGTAACTATAATCCGTACGAGATTTGTAAACTGGGCGTGGCTTAAAAAAAATATCGATTGTCCACTCCAGTACAACACCACGACTAGCATCATGGGTAAAAAATACCGCCAGTACAGCAGTCACAAAATGGCGTCTATTAACGCGTCTTCAATCGGGAAAAGAGGTAAAATGATTCACAGGCCCACAGCCAACTAGGGAAATTATTTGGGATGTCTATTGTTATCTGCGAAGCAAGGAACCAACAAAGAGCAAGAACACCGTTTCCCAAGAAACGTCAGATGCAACAAAGGTTTCTTACAGCTGTGTTTTCAAATAGTTAACGAAGGCGCGCAACTACCCGCCAAAACAAGTGCCACTCCAGCCGCAGCAGAGGCTACAGTTCCGCGGTTCATAACGGCAGCGAAATAACGGCCAAAGGCGCCAACGGTAACAAGCTTGGACGACTTTCAACTGTCAGCTGCTCGAACAGCAATAACTGAAATTCACCGAGAAGGTAATTATCCAAATCTTGATAATGTTTTGGCCAAGTTCAAATCAAAGACTGGATTTAAAAATGGGAGAACTTCCGTGGCATTTAACCATGAAAATGAAACTTGTGATGAAATACGGAAAATCCAACAACAGAAATTTTAAATAAAAGCGTCCAGAAATTGTTGCCCAGCGTCGCCGATTTTTACGTCAGGTACGACATTTAAGAAGTAATCCGTCCCATTTACAGTATTTATTTATTTGGATGTAACTAGGGTGAATGAGCGTCACAGGCGCGAACGCCAATTGCAGCTAACGAAAAGGCGCACCGGACTCACAGCTGATAGCGAAAATGACGGCTTGGTTGGTCGCCTTATTCCGATCGGAAAGGGCCGAAGACTCATTTCGCTACACACCGACTATACAAACGGTTGTTTTCACAACCACCAAAAATGAAAAGATCTGAAATTTGTACTGTTTCACAAATAAATTGTTACAACATTCACAACAGTAGAACACACTTCCTTCCTTAACTTTTTTTTTTAGCTCCACAATGAATTAAAACTTAAAACCTACGTGTTTTTTTTATATTTATTACCGTCTGACCCAAAATACAAGAAGGGTGGGGAGGGGGGGGGGGGAGAAGAAATACCCAAAAGGCAGTGGCGAATGTTTTAAAGAAAATAGTAAATAAATACATTTTTCCAAAGATTTTATGCCCCACAGCATGATATGGGGGGGGGGAGCCCTTTTACTCCACCATCCTTATTTACTCCACTGCTGAAATGGCCTGAATCGTAAATTATGACAGTAAGTGGAAAGAAAACCGAGGCTAAAATGAGATTCGGTAAGAAAAAAAAGTATTTTCTCTTTTTTGAATTCAGCCTGAAATTTATCTTATACCCCCCCCCCCCAATACTTTTTATTTGTTTTCGATTCCCCCGATTCCTATTGATGGAGAAGGCCTGTAATAAAAAAAATTTTAAAAAGCGACATTAAAAAATTGGCATCAAATAACAAAACCATGATTGCGCACAGACAAGCCTTGGTGCGGTTTGTAGATAGCCACATGGCACACCGACTCCGGGAAAAAGTACGCTACAATCAAGCTGCTCGCGAGCCACGCCCAGTTTACAAATCGCGTACGGAGTATAAAAGCTAGTAATTCAGTGTATTCAATACAAGCAACGAGGCAATGAGAAAAGCAGTAAAACACTGATCTAAAAAAGGGTAAACTTCACAGAGCAAGCAAAAACAGTTTTTCATTTTTGACACGGCATATTAACGTCCTTTGTAGAAAGCTGAATAGCTGCCTCTTCAGTCCAGTGCACATTTCCGATTGAAACTACAGTTCTCAACACTGCCTCTTAGGTCGTCAATGTCCTGCGCAGTCACACTATTCAAATGCTTAGTTGACAACAGTGATGTTTATCCGTTTGCAGTATTTCGTTATATTAACGAAAACCAAGCAATACCGAAGTCTAAACGAAATCTGTTTTATTTTTCCTGATGATCTGACATCGAGGGGTCCAAAAAAGAAAAAAAAATTGTCAAATTAAATGCTAACAGAACTCGCACATCCTGTGATCTCAGACTTGCCTACAGACATCCGTAAATCTCCAAACCCGTGAAATCACAGTAAATACCGAAGAATCACTGCAAATGATGCTATGTCACTGCAAATCCATGAAATCTGAGCAATTCCACGAAATCCCTACAAATCTGTAAAGCTCTGTAAAACCACGGAAATCTAGTTGAAAATCTCCACATTCTAATGAGAATCTGAAAATCCATCCGAAATATTCACCCTGGGGCCAATGACCAGGTCCCGAGTGTCCGACAAAAGGCGATATCTCATACACCCTATGTTTCCAGATTTTCAAATCCAACGTAAATCCGTAAACCCCTGCAAATTCGCCAAATCTGTGCCAATCCGTAAAAGCTAAGCAAATCCGTGCGAATCCCGAAAATAAATCCATGCAAATCCGAAAATCCCATGAAGTCTTCAAATCTAGATTACAGCTTTGCAAATCTCGAGGAGGATTTTCAATTTCGTATGCTATTATGGGGTTTGTTAGACCATACCTCGTTTGACTATCAAAGAAAAGTTAACACCAAGTTGATAGACCATACCGGCATTTCGCCACCGGTTAAATTTACTCTCTCTTTTCTGAAGAATAAATCACAAGGTACAGGGGTTAACGAAGCCAACAATCTGCATTTTAAAGACTGGCCTTGTGGGAATATATACAAGATATACTAACGTTAGAAAGAGAGAAAAGACAACTGCCTCGACTGGAACAGAGCCCTGGACAGAGCACCTGGCTGGCAGATGGAAGTCCTAGGTTCGAGTCCCAGTCGGAGCCCTTGTCTTTTATTTTCTTTCTCGGCTTAGTGTTATCTTACAGTATTACAAGGCCAGTTTTTAATGCAGATTGCTTCGTTTCGCCTTTCTGCCTAGCCTTATAGAGCAGTGACACGACGTAGTAATTATTGTATATAACTCTATGCTGGAGTCTTAATGGGTTAGATGCAAGGGGCACTGCGGAGAGAAACAGAAGGGCGTCATACTGAAGCCGATGCTGTTAAGAGTGATTTCTTAGACCTAAAACGCGCGATTTTTGTTGTTGGAGAAAACAACGTTATTTTAAGGCTAAGAAATCCCGCTCTTCCGTAGTTTTTCCCTCCATTTTTATGTAGTGCACCTTGTAGTTATGCCCTCCAAAACCCATACTGGTGCCAATATGGCGGCAAAGTCACTGCTCTATACGACAAATAGGCTATTGCTAATGCTCTTGGAAGCTGTCAAAGTCATTACACTCGTTAGCTCACGATATAAGTAGCAATATATAACTGTTTTAATGAGAAAACCTTTATTTCATTTGGAAAAATGAAAAAATCTATAGTTTTTTAACGTCTCGAAAACACTAAAATTGCTACAAAAAAAAATTAGTTGTTTAACGCCGCGAGCACTAGGGTGTCGGATTCCATAGGCGTCTTGATTTTGTCGTGGCTTTACATACACCTCTCGCTTTTTACACACCCGAGTTCGATCCTGGTTAAGGGAAGTGTATATGTACGGGTTTTTCTCCAGTCGTTTCCCATCCGTTGCACAAGGATTCCTCCGGGTACTCCGGTTTCCTCCCTCATGCAGCCAAAAAACTGACACCATGATGGTTTCTTCCCCTTAACATCTGCTGCGCTTGGCCTTAATTTAACTGGCCGTGACATCACAATATACTACACTACATTATGTCTCCGGTGGACTTAAAGCACCTCCCCCCCCCCCTTAGCCGAGAGCCCTGCGCAAAGACGTCTTAGATGAACCTCGGAACCCATTTGAAAATCCAATTTTTGTTGCTCCCCCCTCCTCCCCGGACCCAACCCCCCCGATCCCAGACAAAAATCCTGGTTTTGCCACTGCCACTGTGTGTAGGCTACTGCAGTGTTGCTACAACTATGATCGCTTGAAAATATTACGATTGTTCCCAGCATTTCATTCAATCTTGTTTATTTTATTTATTTAGCCTACTAGCATCGTACCTGGCTTGGCCCGGGGATTTCTTTGACCCGTGGTTGTTTCCCAGTATTTGCTCGGTGCTGCCTGATCATTCACTGCAACAGTCGATTTTTGATTGTGTAACACTCCCCCTTTCCGCCAATCCTCTCCCTCCCCTTTCCCCTCTTCCTTTTATCCCGTCCTCTACCTCTCCGCTTGGTTTCCTTCCCTTTCTCCTTTTTGCTATCTGTAGTTGAATGTGGATGGTTATTTGAATTAATAGCAAACACCCCCAGAAATTCTCTTTTAGGTTGAGTTAATGCGCACTCGTATGCTTAATGGTAACACCTCACTCCCTCCCCACTCCCAGTCTTTCCGATGCGATGCGTACCGTGTTAAAAAGAAGTGTGCATGACGTCATGTAATACTTGCCCTTCAGATTACCACGGTGTTTGGTTAGAAAGATAATTGTTAGAGCAAATTGTTAGTCGAGGCAACAATGTGCCAATTTCAACTTCTTTTCAGGGCAACAACGTCCCAGTTTCAACTTCAAGCCAAAGAATTGACACACTCGCACGTTTTCATTGTTCGCCTTCCGGGGGTCGTCGTTGCGGTTGCTTCATTTCTGCTATGAGACTTTGGCTTATAATGTAAGATTTCGTTTCTATTGGCTTTGGGTTCTTCTACAACTTCCCTATTTAAACTGGGCCCATTCTGGAATGCATATAGTTAATTTCAAGAACGGCATGCTCATATTATGCTGTACCAAAACTGTCTGCCAAAACTTCTAACAAAAGCTTCCACCACAACTCTTCTTCCATTGCAATCCATAGCGTCATGGGACTTGATTTTTGGTTCACTCTATAATAACAACTGTTTCTCCCACGCAGATGCAACCTACATTAATTAATGATTTCAATGTTCAGTCACTATTTTACGACTTGTCACGCACTTCTTTCCAGGGGCGTATTGAAGGGAATAATTAGGCCCCAGGAAACAATGACACATATCAAACCAGCTGCGTTCACGGAGCTATGTGGCGTTGGCGGGAGAGGGAGGAGGTGGTGGGAGGAGGCGGCGGGGACTAGGTATAATCCAAATTTTCTGGTGAAAACCAAACATCGCAAGTTTTTTTTTTAACACAGTAGTTGTAAAAAAAAAAAAACCTTTCAAAAAAGTTAAATGCACAAAATGCACACAAAAATTAGTGCATCACTTAATTTTTTACACCTATTCCACCCTAAGCGAGTAAATCCATAAAATCGCTAAAGAATTAGCCACAAAATGGGAAATTATTCCTTGTTAACGCCCAACAGACCCTCACCGGGTAGTACCAAGAATTTATAGGGTTTATTTACCCTATAAATTCTTGGTAGTACCAACGGGAAATTTCCCTTTTGCCCGTATGGTCAGTACACCCCCCACCTTCTTTCTTTACTCCATCGATGATATGTTAATTGCACTGTCAAACATGCCAATCACTTTGGCTAAATTTACATAATAAATATAATTCCGTGTACAGTTTACAAGCGTTTCCCTTTCATTTGCCGGCTAGTTACGAGCACTGATGGCTGAGTGATAATAATAGAGCTTCAAGATTTTTTTGTACATCCGCAAAAGCAGTCGCTAAGTGGGTCATGGCAGCGGATGGGTGACCGTTAACGGTTAGACAGGAAGTTTGTAAAAGTTGTAAAGTTCAATTCTCCGAAGAATTTGACATTAAATGGGCGAATTATAATGCTGCTGAGGCTTGAGTCAGAACATTCTAGAAGATGGCGCGTGTAATTTTACAGGAGGGTGCAGGGTGCCACATCCCTTCAATGTCTGACCGGTCGATAAAACGGTTAGAAAATTACGTAATTTAATTTGTTTTTACAAGGCTTGTCGGAAAAGTAATAAAACTAGTAGTTCGTGTTACCTTGCTAAAATGAGACAGTTAAAAATTACGTTTGGTAATTAGTAGATTTCAGTGGCATCGTGTTAATAGTTCTACTCAAGATCTAGGATTCACCTAGATGCGTTATTGCTCGTACAATACTAAAGCTACATTTCTTCCTTGTTGATTCTTTTATCCACCTAAAACCAAAACTGGTATAAGAGAAGCCGCCAAGTTTCCAAAAAGGGTCGGCCTTTCAAAGTAGTTATATTCAACCAGGGAAAGGCCGCCTATTAGCCAAGTTAATCGCACCTACTAATCGTTCAAAAGTTAAATGAAAACTAGAAGAATGCTACTAGCGGTAGCAAGCTTCAAGTTTTCATTTAACGTCCAAAGTATTATTCGGTGCGATTAACTTGGCTAATAGGACTAACTTTGGCAGCCTTACCCTGGTTGAATGATATCACTACTTTCAAAGGCGACCCTTTTTGGAAACTTTGCGGCTTTTCCTATACCAGTTTTGGTTTTGGGTGGATATCACAACTTTCATAGGCGTGTGAATACAAAGCATCCGACGGTCTAATCGTCACCTCTACCTTTTTTGTTTGGAGGTATTTTATGTGTATAAATTTTCTCATTCATAATTTTCACATTTGCCATTGCTCAATTAGCCGTTACATCAGCCTCTACCTTTTTTGTTTGGAGGTATTTTATGTGTATAAATTTTTTCATTCATAATTTTCACATTTGCCATTGCTCAATTAGCCGTTACATCAGCCAAAAATGGTACTAAAATTGCTCCAATTCAACATTTTTATTGTACAAAATGCGCATGCAACGGATTTAAATTTTTCTTTTTTGTATTTTAGAGAGTTAAAAAAAAGGCCTGTTATTGTTATAAAAAAGTGTACATTATTTTACTTGCACTTTCAAACTTTCGATCGCCCCTTTTGTTATCAACATTCACAGCAGCTGAATACTTTGTTTGCAGATCAGGCAGGCCATCATTAACAGACTTGGTTCACGTCAGTAATTGTTTAACATAATCTCAATTGTCTTCATACTCGCACGATACAGAATTAAAACACAAACCCACAAACACAGACTACACCAAGCCCAAACAACAAACTTCCTGTATAATTCACAAAATTAGCCACACCCACATACACATTACACAATCACTCACAAACACAAAACAATTCAAACAAAAATTTTAATCACTTTCCGATATACCAAGGAATAAAAACAATCCATTCTTCCCTGGATTTGTAGTTCAAATTGTAGTTCGTTTCGTTCGAATGAACTCTAGTCCGTTTTTTATTTGTGTGCCTTTACATCAGTGAATTCATTGGGGATACGAGCTCTATGCTTTTTTTAATGGTAAAGTCGTTTTTTGTTCAGTTAATTTAACATAATACCAATTATCTACTCATTCACTTATTTTTAAACTGTAAATAAGACCCAAATTCCTCGCAGACTTTCTAGTTTTCCAAAAATAAGGTCTGTTTAGCCCCTAAACCCCAAAAATTGTTAAACAGTGTCAAGTGAAAAAAAGGTTGGTACATTGCAATTATTGCCTTTTCTCAAATGTAAAATTAGCTGTTTCAAGATAATAACTAACGAAAATTCTGATTTAAACGAAAAAGTTGGATTTAAATCATATAAATCTGATTTTTTGTATTAAAAAAATGGTTTATATCCAGCCTTTAAATTTTCCACTATCGCTTATTAACAGAAAAATAAGTTGCTAATGGAACGTTTTTTTAAGTGAACGCTACAAAATATCGACATTAGAAGATCCAGCGTATGATTTTCCCCGTTTTGTAATTTGATCAACACGTAACTTCTTCACCGGCTACGACCAGTACATACCATGCTATCGTAAAAGCTCATCTTTAACATCAGTATTGATTTAATCTTAATACGTAGGAGACCGACTCTCTCCGAAATAAA
>JAHWFP010062534.1:59253-86594 GCA_023313725.1 Lithobius niger
CAATCTCGTCAGATTTCAATCTCGTCAGATTTCAATCTCGTCAGATTCGAATCTATAAACGAGTCCAAAAAAAAAAAAAGAAAAAAATATTTGATAGATTTCTGGCAAGTGCTGCACATAGAAGTGCTTTGCAGTGCCACTTAATATTATTTCTGCCCAGTGTTCTACAGGCAAAAGCTTGGCTCCTACTGCGCTTAAATTTCAACCCAGTGTCTCACATGGAAGTTGCCACTTAATGATTTCTGCCCAGTGCTTCACAGGGAAGTACGTTGCTACTTCACCTAATCCGATTTCTGCCCAGTGCTCCACGTCATGGAAGTGCTGTTCAGCCCAACTTAAAATGATTTGTGTCCAGTGCTATACAGGGAAGTGCGTTGCTCTTCCACTTACTAAGATTTCTGCCCAGTGCTCCACAAAGTGGTTTGTAGTCCCACTTAATATGATTTCAGCCCAGAGCTTCCAGGGAAGTACGTTGCTACTTCACTTAATACGATTTCTGCCCAGTGCTCCACGTGGAAGTGCTGTTCAGCCCAACTTAAAAAGATTTCTGCCCAGTGCTATACAGGGAAGTGCGTTGCTCTTCCACTTACTAAGATTTCAGCCCAGTGCTCCACAACATGGTTTGAAACCCCACTTAATATGATTTCTGCCCAGTGCTCCACGGGGAGGTGCGTTGCTCCTTCACTTAACGTGATTTCTGCCCAGTGCTTCATAAAGTGCTTTGCTGATCCACTAATGATTTCTGTCCAGTGCTCTAGTGAAATTCTTTGCTGAGCCCCTTCATATTTATTTTCTTAATATGATTTCTGCCCAGTGCTCTGCCTCGAATTTAGGTCCCCACCCCTAAAATATTTGAGGCAGGAATTTTATGTTTGAACTCGGTTTTTTTCATGCACTAAAGCTCCCTTATTAGCAAATTTGAACCAACTCAGGACAAAATTGCCAACGTTAACGTTTCCCTAACAGAAAAACACTCAAACAGACACAAAATTCAAATTCATTTCATTCATTAAATTCAAAAGGAGTGTGCTACGGAGTTTTAAATTTCGTATAAATTACGTTAAGCACGCGGAAAGTGTAGTGTAGCCGGTCGACCTTGACCTTCATCGAAAGCTAGAAAATTCTTTAACCAAAAAAAAAAGTATCCTAACTGTCAGATTATATAAGGCTTAAGGCTACTTTTTTGGGGGGGTTTTAAATTTAAAACGCACTTCTTACCTGTCAGCAATCATGACTGCTGGAAAATACGAATTTAAGTAAAGAGGACGCAGAGAAGATACAAAATGAAGAGAAAGAACGGTGTAGTTAAAAGATAAATAAGCAAATCCGACTGCTACGACAGGCATTTGTTCTGTAAGAAGCAGAGATAAATAAATAATTCTGTTGATCACTGCAAAAATCTGTTTTAACCCAGGCCACAGCAATAGAGTCGTCAGATTGGGGAGGGGAAAAGGAGGTTGGCAAGGGCAGTAACGACCCCCCCCCCTCCAAAAAAAAAGTTTGTTTATGACAGCGCTATAAACTCGTCCCTTACACTACATTAACTTACAATTCTAGAAAAAATAAATAAATAAGTAAAAATTAGTACGAATTCGTTAAACAGCAAGTAAGTAGGCTACTGTAAGTTACACGGTCTGATACTTAGTGCTTGAAAACGCTGTTTTACGTAACACAGAAACGTCATGCCCGACCGTACAACTTGCAGCATATATTGACTTTTAACGAAATTGCAGCACATTTGACACTGCAGAGTTAACTAGTCGCATTTTAAGGGATAAAAAAAAATCACTGCAGGATTTTATTTAAGAAAAAAATAACAACTTGAGATATTTGTTGGCCCTCTGATGAAGATTTGATTTGCAGAAAATGTCTTTTGGGTCACCCCGCGCTTCACAGCGATTCGAGTTGGGTTGGGGGTGGGGTGGGGTGGGGAGGGTTGCTTTTCGTTACACCATTTACTATTCCATAACAATTACCGTTCTCCATTTATTTCGAAATACTGACGAAACGCTGGGCGATTCTATGTTCTGCTAATAGTTAATTGTCTTATCTCCTTGCCTAATAAAAGAAAACTTGTTAGATTTTCTCGCCAAGCTTTTTGTCTGTTTGAAAGTTAGTTCGAAGGTTAAATGATATTTTCCTCAGATGCCTGAAACAGCCTACCTCTCTTAAACGTATAGTGGTCGCCATGCTCACGCACATTTGTCAGGATTTGGACGGGCGTCGCTGTTGTCGTTGAATCTTCGCGGGCGATACATTAGCGTGTCTTAATAAAAAAAAACTAAATACACAAATAGCCGAATTACAAAAATAATCCGAAGTGATTCAGCCTATAAACACAAGACAGTCAACACCTCTGGTTTTTTTCCATTTTTTTTTCTATAACGCATAAAAAAATTAAAACACAAACAGTCTGATTTGCTAAGTACAGCACAGTGATTCAACACCGATCTTTACTCATCCAACAGTGTGAACTCCTCTCCCCAGCAATGCTAATCGCACTCCACTTTTTACACATTTCGGTGACCCCGCCCCCTTCTAAGATGGCAGCATCGCGAACGCGTGAGGTAGGCCACAAAATTACGGAAAGGTGTGGGGCAACGACCTCCCCTCCAATGGTTACTGTTACACATCCGCTGTTTTACCCCCTGGGGGTATCCACAACCTTCCCCCCCCCCCCCAACCTGAATCATCACACGAAAAAAAATGCCATAAGAAGCGCACAGAAAATTTGACAGCTCCAAAGCATGCACGCACAGTCTTGCAAATTTTTATCCTTGGTATAGTGATGGAATAGAGATGGAACACCGTACCTGCTTGTGATTGGGGACGATGTCGGTTTTCCACAACTCGGTATTCCCTGGCTGGCTTCTTTTTCGGGGGGGATCCGAAGGAGAGACGACGTGACATCGGGTTCTGCACCCCCGCCGCCACCTCCCCCCTCCCCCTCTCCCTCCCTCTCGCCCTCAGCACTGCGGGGACGGGTAGGTAACGTCGGGGGTGGCGATTCGGGACGGCCCCCCTTGCGAGCCGGGAGGGTGGGTACCTCCCAGGTTGTTGCCTCCCCATCCGACTCTTCGTATCCGAGGGGCGGCGGGGGCGGCGAGGGCGGCAGTTCGTCTTCCATGGCTAGGGGCGCGGGGTCCGGGGTACTGATGGGAGGGATGCTGGAATCGCTCATGATGACGGCCGCGTTGCTGAGTCCGACTCCCGCACCTTCGAAATCCGTGTCCTCTGGCTGCAGGGCCGTCTCCTCCGTTGCCAAATCATCATCGTCGTCGGCCATCAGCACGGCCGTCGTCGGAAGCACGGTATCCTCTTCCTCCACGTCGTCCATTATTCGGGTATCCGTAGGGTTGGTAGCAAAACAACGACGACAACGGAAGGTACCCTCCGGTACGTCAATCCGCGGATGTGAGGGGCTGCTAGGGCGCTTGGTGGTGGCTGGCTCTCCCGGCCGCCTAGGATTGGTGGCGCAGCGGCGGCGGCTCGGGGTTGCTTCTCCCCACCGCTCGCTACACTTTCACTCACTCTCTCTCCTGCTGCAGCTGGTGATGCTGTGAGAAAGACGCTTTCTCCGCCGTTCGTTCGCTCGGCTGGTGCACAGGAAGCTGGGGTATTGGGGGGTGGGCGCAGGATGGCGGCCCCCTTTTTTTCCCTCCCCCTCCCCTACTCGCATACAACACAGACACAGCCTAGCGTAGTACACTTCGGCTATTTCCTAAACCCATCCTACTACACGGGGATTCTGTCACTGTATCACTATCGTTCCATCGCTGAAAACGCCCGTCCGTCCGCTCTCCGGCTGCTGTTCTGCAAGATCGGTTAACTCGACGAAGGCTCGAGGCAGACGGCCGAACGCTCGACGGATGCATTGAGCGTAACAGAGCAAGTTTTTACCTACTTTACTGGCCGCAATTACATGAGGCTCAACACAACAACAGCTATTATAAAAGCAGCAGCTTGGGGGATGGGGATGTTCGTCGCGATAAAATTTCGTTGCAGATTTCGTGGCGACATCGCAACTTGAGATCGCCTTTAGTAGTATTTCTTTCTTTCTTTTTTTTTTGTTTCCTCCCTCGTCATACAAACAAAAACTCCCCCTCTTTGGTGAATCGGAAATGATCATTAAAGAGACGTTCTGTCATCTCCTAGAGAGAAACAACGACTAATTGGCAAGGTTGTAGTTTAGACTGGTTATGAAACAATTCCTGAAAACTTAAAGTAGGCCTAACTGAGAACTTGGTTTCTCATCTGCTTTGTAAGACAGAATGGTCCGTCCATACGCAACGACGGAAGTTGTAAAGAAAAAAGTCTTACTGCAAACCTTTTTTATAAGTCCACTCGGGAAGTCCTCTCTTGGACTTTTTTCCTCGCCTCTTGGACATAAGACAAATTTCTACCATTTAGTTTTTTTGTCCTCCTGAATCCCGCACTAACTATAGGCATTTTATTTATTTTTTCCCATTTTTAGAGTCCCACTCAAGTCAGTCACGGGTTTCGAACCGGGTTCCACTAGGTTTGGAGACGGATTGTAATGTATAGAGGTCGCTTAACATTACTTAATAGAAAGCCTTAAATAAAGAAAGAAATCACAAGGTAAAGGGTAAACGAAGCAAGCAGTCTGCATTTAAGACTGGCCTTGTGAGGATACACAATACACTAGTCTGAGAAAGAAAGAAAAGACTACTGCCCCGACTGGGACTCGAACCCAGGACATCCCGTTTACTAGCCGGGCGCTCTAACCACTGCGCACCGGGGCGGATACTGGCTACAGGCTCCAGCCGAACTAGACGTTCGGTTGGGTTCGAGTCCCAGTCGGGGCAGTTGTCTTTTCTTTCTTTCTCAGACTAGTGTATTGTGTTTCCTCACAAGGCCAGTCTTTAATGCAGACTGCTTGCTTCGTTTACCCTTTACCTTGTGATTTCTTTCTTTATTTACTACTTGCATTATTTCTAGTGTGGAGGCCAAGAAGCAAAGTTGCTTTCCCCCATTTGTATGTATGTTTGTGATCTCTATGTCACCACTGAAAAAGATTGAACAGCTACTTAGCTCGGCTGGAGCCTGTAGCCAGTACCCGCCCCGGTAGCGCAGTGGTTAGAGTGCCCGGCTAGTATACGGGATGTCCTGGGTTCGAGTCCAAGTCGGGGCAGTTGTCTTTGCTTTCTTTCTCAGACTAGTATATTGTGTTTCCTCACAAGGCCAGACTGCTTGTTTCGAAAGCCGTAATAGAAGGCTACTTAATGAAAGAGCTTAGGATAAACACTAGGAGATAACGGGTTAAAAATGTCACTGGACAAAGATTCCAGCTCTCTTTATTGCCTTATAGCATGACGTCATAACGCATCATGTTGATTATTACAGAGGTGCAATATAGTGGGCCCTCTACATAAGGGAAACCAACGTAGCGACACCCCAAGGATGACCACTGGGCTGTTGCTGCTCGCTTAGCTCGGGGATCTCGGGAACCCCTCACAAAGCTCGCAGTAGGCCTTAAGGGACTAAGTTACGGCCCTGCGTACTATACGAGGAGGGGGGGGGGGGGGGCGAAGAAATGCAAAACTTCAGGGTTCTGATGACCTTTTCTTTTCTGGGCAACAATGCATAACGTGGATTTAGTGATGCTAGCGTGCCGTGGCGGTTTCATTGAGGCGTCACCAACTTCCCAAAACAGAGATTCTAATAAATCGAAATATCTCCGGACTTACTGAACCGATTTTAATTTTTTTTTTCTCAACGACAGACAATAAATAAAGTGTAGAACATTATGTCCCCCAAGTCATTCCGGTAACTTTAATAGTTTGGTAGGTGTTTGCCCGCAAAGGGTGAAATTCAGGCAATATTAGGCTACAACTTGTATTGCGTTCTTCTGTAATTTAATGGCGAACCGTTAAAAATATTAAAATTAGCATTAAAGTTATCGTAATGACTTACGGGACCCAATACATTCTGCACTTTACTGTCTGTCAAACGAAACCATTTTGAATGGCTCTTGAAGGTTTTTGAAGGCAGAATTAAAGCCAATTCAAGACTTTGCACAATAAATTATAAAAATTACGTAATAGATTCCTGTTTTTTTTTTTTGCTAACCTCTACAATTTAATACACGTATTGTCGTTTATTTTTTAAATATTTTACTGCTAGTCTGATTTCGTGACTTAATCACGTAATTGTAGTTTTGAATAGGAGGCAAGCCGTGGTAATTAATGTAACAACATTACGTTTTCCATCAGCTTTCTCTCACCACTGGACAAAGAGAAACACGGTACTAACAGCCAGAAAAAGAGCATTTGCTCACTGACCCTTATGACATAAATTTTTTTCCACTGCACGGCAGCTCAGTCTCCAATCCAATCAATAGGAAAACCATCATCAAAAAAAAAAAAAAATACATTCGGCTGGCAATCTATGTTTATTTACTTGACTTAGATTTACATTAACACCACAGTGATTAACCATATTTTACCAGGAACAGTACGCTAGCAAAATTTGAGGCTCTGACAATAAAGATTTCCACTTTCAAGGGTTTTCAAGCCTTGAATTTTGGTTTCTAAAACTGAAAACTTTCCAAGAATCTAGGCTGTGTACAGATCGACTCAGTATGTTGCAGCTAAATCCGCACACTCGTAAAGAAATGAAGGAAAACTGCGAGTAAATAGTGTGTTTACCAGAATAGAATTTTTACGGCGAGTTTCGAGTTACGTTTACCGGCAACAACACGCCTAATCCTCGGGGAGAGAAGACTGCCCGTTGGTTATTTCGCCTCCCATGCTATATAGCCCACAATCAATTCCGCACGCAGCTTTGTAAATAATTGAATGGCCTTCCGTTTTATGTATTTTGAACAATTCGAAAACACGTAAAACGAAAAATAGAAATATTAACATTAAAATAATAATATAAACACAATACTGAAAGGGGAATTCAGCCGATAAGGTCCCATTCATCTTCAATGTCTTTATGACACTAACTTCTACAGTTTAATAATACCGATTAATAAAAACTCCAAAATACCAGTAATACCTGGTTGATTTTGGTTTCTATTGCTATCATGAAAACATAAATTCCCTAACTTTCAGCATTCTCTTTCTCTCAATGTTGTTTGAATTAGAGAAATTAATCGAAGAGACCGCCCCGCTACCCACTGCGCATTCCATGGCGCAGCCTCCTTCATATAAATGCCACTCCGTTCCGCTCCGTCTCATTTTTTCAACCTCATAGTGCCCTGATGGCGACAAGAGGGGAGAAGGTGGGTGCAGGTAATGTATATTTTCATGATAGCAATAGAAACCAAAATCAAGCCGGTATTACTGGTATTTTGGAGTTTATAGTTGCCATGAAAATATCCATTACCTAACTTTTAGCATTTCACAGACTTCGTCAAAGGCGGCGGGCGTCATCTTGATCAAGTCCCCTAGGGTAACGGGCGACCCCCGATATTCGAATACCAATTTGGCTAGCGCCAGCAGGGGGGTTACAACATTCGACAGGCAGCAATGAAAGGCCCGATGAGGTATAGACTGTCGGCGTGGTGAGACATATCACGCAGGTAGTGTGAAGTAAAAACAGAGGGATTACGCCAGGAAGCAGCTTCCATAATCTCAGAGACAGACACGTTACTATAGTGTGCCCAAGAGGTCGAAATTGCTCGAACTTCGTGAGCGGTGACATGAATACCTTGGTCAGAGCAGTTGATATCAAGGGCGTTAAAGGTCTGAAGAATGACGGTCTTGATCCAGGTAGAAATCATACGGGGCGAAGTCTCACCACAACGAGAGGTGAATGGTAAGAATAGTTGAGTACGTCCTCGACGAAGAGGTTTGGAGACCTTTAAGTAGAATTAGAGTGCGCGGACAGGGCAAAGCGCACGTTCTTGGTCGTCGCCGAATGGTAGTAAGTGCAGGTACGATGAATGGTGTAATCCATTCGTCAGGTTTTTGCACGGAAAGACGCCCTAGGAGTTAGGGTGACACCAGAATAGTTGTATAGGAAGAAACAGTCTGTCGCTGTCGCTATAGCTAATAGGGCCTGTAATTCGCTACAGCGGAGGCAGGCAGCTAAGGCGATAAGGAAAACTGTTTTCCGGGTAAGATGGCTAAGAGAACAGTTGGACATAGGTTCGTAAGGAGGGCAATGAGGACAATGGAAAGGTCACAGTCCGAAAAAACCTGGCGCATTCGAGGCCGATCAATCATGAAGGATCGGACGAGGGATGTAATGCGAAAGTCAATGATGTGGCCGAAATGACCAGCAGCTTTAAAGACGGCATTCAGAGCGAAACGGTAGACCAGGATGGTGGATCCTCGGAGGCCGTCTTGAAATAAGAAGTCGAGGAATCGTAGAAGCTCTGGCACAGAGGGACCGACTGGATTAACTTGTTGAGTGAGACACCAACGAAACCATCGGCGCCAATGGCTGTCATAGATCTTCGAGGTGAACGCGCGGACAGCCCTGGAAACGACGCGGAGCTCAGTTTTGGAGAAACGCCTGTCGCTTCAAGGAGTCTGACAATAGTAGCCACCCGTGTAAACGCAGGGACTCCAGGCGATGATGTCGCACCGTTCTGTTGCGCTGGGTTAGGAGGTTTGGAAGGGGCGGGAAGGACCATGGCGTGTCGATAAGGAGATCGAGGAATGCCGGGAACCATGCCGACGCCAGTCAATCCGGGGCTACAAGTAGGAACTGTTGCTGCAATCTTGCGTAACACAAGAAGCAGTAGTTTGGGCGGGGGGAATGCATATACGAAGAGACGGGTCCAATCGAACGTTAACACATCGACTGCCCCAGCCCGAGGGTCCAGAATTGGGCTGATGAAGTGGGGAAGTCTGGCATTAAATCTCGTTGCAAACAGGTCGACCATGGGTCGTTCCCAGATCTTGAACAATGTGTCGTAAATTGAGGAATGCAAGGACCATTTGCCGGAGAGCGGTGGGATAGAGAATTGGCCACAACACTGCGATTCCCGGGAATGTGGGGAGAGGAAGTAGGCAAGTCCGGAGTGTGATGCAAAGGGAGAAGATGTCAGATGTTAAGGCATGCAGAGATCGGGAGTGCGTTCCTCCCCTCTTCCGCAGGTATGCTACTGCTGTTGTATTGTCGAAGTGGATCTGCACCACCCAACCTGTGACTAGGTGTAGGAAATGTTGAAGGCCGAGGAGGACTGCACGGAGTTCGAGGAGTTTGAATATGGTCGGATGCGTTTGGTTACCAGGTTCCAAAAGCTGCATGATTGCCAATGTGAGCTCCCCACCCTTGCCTGGAGGCGTCTGTAAACAGGTGGAGATCCGGGCTTGGTTCGTGCAAGGGTACTGTCGTTGTTAAGTGAAGAATGTCCAGCCACCAAGATAGGGTTGTGAACAGGAAATTCCGAGCCAAAGGTGGCTGAAAGAGGGCCGACTTGGGATTGCCCCATTCGTCTGTCCTGCAGTAGTGCAGAGGGTGAGCCATCCATCACCCATAAGGAACGAGGTCGGCTAGGGATAGTGTCTATGATGGAGTCCAGGTCGCGGGGAGTGTACTGGGGTAACCTTAGGAAGGAACGGACGGAAACGAGGAGGTTGGAAATACGCTCGGGTGATGGCATGACGGTGCTGTGACGGAGATCAAAGAATACTCCGAGGAATGTGAATGTTTGGGCTGGTTGAAATGGGACTTGGAACGTTGATGCCCCACCCCACATTTGCTAAAATCGACGTGACGGCTTGTAGGTTGGAAAGAAGGACGGAACGTGCATGATGAGGAAGTAGCCAGTAGTCGAGGAATGCATGGATGCGAATGCCGTGCTGATGTAGGTATGCGAGGATCGGTCGAAGAACCAGTGTAAATATACGAGGGGCCGCGTTTAGTACAAACGGAATGCACAGGAACTCGTAGACGGAGCCTTTAACAATGAAACGAAAGAGGTGCTGGACACAGACATACAGTGGAATGTGAAGATGTGCGTCCGCGAGATTTAAAGAAATCGTTCAATCGTGGGAGAGTAAAGTATGGCGGATTGATAGATTGAAGATAAGGCGGGACCTCTCCCGTTTTCTTGGGACAGAGAAAAATGCTGCTGTAAAAGCCTGGCTGGACCGAACTGGGAAAGATGCGGACTGCTTGTTTTCGAAGAAGACCTTCGATTTCGGCAGAAAGAGCAGGGGAGGGAGGATAGAGGGGATGGTGCAGTTCCTATGGTGGGAGACGCGCAGGAGGAGGAAAAAGGAATTCTGGCAGGAATCCTTCAGATATTATGGATAGGACGGCTGGATCTGAGGTTATGGCCTCCCAGACTGCAGTGTAAAAGCATAGACGGTCTCCAACAGGTTGTGGGAGAGGAGGAATGTCAGTATCCGAAACATACACGGTATTGTGGTCGACGTCGTCGATCTGTAGTGGCTGCATGACCAGGGGAACACCCATGCTTACGTCCCTGGTTGCTGGAACGAAAGGGCGACGCAGGCTTAGGAATTGCTGCTGGATGAGAGTCCTCAGTCTTGGGAGTCGCACGGTCTTCTTTTGGCAAATCTTGACGCGTTCCTGAGGGGGGACGAGGGCGCCGGGAACGACGTGGACGAAGAGGCTTTGGCTTGCGAGAGATGTCAAGATGTGGCGCAACCTTTGGAATCATGCCCCGGAACAGGGTGGTGAATTCGTGAATTGGTAGGTCCCGGAGGGCATGTCGTGTGGAGTCATGGAGATTCGGTGTCGTATTGAGCGCAACTTCTCGTAGAAGTAGTGTGGAATAGAACAAGGCCCTGGTGAACCAGTTCATGGAATGATAAGTTGTAAAACAGGCTTTACGAAAGACCTGGTTAATGAGGAACGCTAATTGTCAAGTGTCGGAAGGAGGAGGATCCACATAGAGGCGTTCACAAAGAGCGTTTGCAGCTGTGTTTAGTACATCGGCCTGGGAGGCGGCTCGGAGGCCTAAGCAAAGAAGACAGTCATTGTCTCGGAGCACTCGAATGGGGACGGCAGCATGGCGGGGCAGGAACAGGGTGGAACCGAAGTCCATCTTGGCTTCTGAGGTAAGGAATTCGGATTGTGGGTAGGTATCGAAGTTTCGTGTATTTGCGGTGCCTTTCCTCAAAGGTCGGGATAAAGAGGTTTCCTTCCCGGGTCGTGGAGAAGTTGGTTCCTTGTCTAGTTCCAGGAAGGATCCATTCCCTAGAAGAGAGCTCCCCCCCCCCGGTCCGGAGTAAAGTAGTGAGTAACGTAGTTGATTGTCCCAAGACCGGAGGTTGATGAGGCAGTTGGTCTCGGAGACCAAAGCCAAACCCGGTCGAAAGGCCACGGTTCTTGCACGGCATCATGGAATCAGAAGGTTTATAAAGAAAGCAATGTGGAACTATGCTCTCCACGGTTTTTAACAGTTCAGGAAGTGGAATGTTGGACGGATCGGGTTCGCCAGCAAATGAGATATCTGTGTCCCCCACGTGAGATGGATCGTGTGATCAATAAGAGGAACGGTCATCGTCATCAAATAAGGAGAGTCAAGCCACCAGAACTGCCGTAGGGGGTACGGAACGTGGTTCCGGCAGCGGAACGAGGTCGGGTTGACGAGATGGCCTAGGAACGGAATCAATAAGACGGGGCCTCTTAGTCTTTGATGCTATCCAAGAATGGGTATAGGAGGAGGGTTCAGGAACATCAGGACATTTCCGTTTGAAAGTGTGAATTGCAAAGTCCATGAGAGCTTGTACTTGTTCCTTAATAAGAGGCTCTGCCGATCTGGCAAAGACAGCAGAACGTGTAGCAGCGGAACTAGGCAGCCACATTGCGAGTCTTTACTTGAAGTATCAGCCTTGCATAGAGTTTCTTGGCACGGAGTTATCTTTAGTGAGGGAACGCAGAGTCGTTTCCTGGGAAGGATGGCTACACGGAATCGAGGATATAGCGGTGGTATCGACCGGCGGAACAACCGGAAAGGTTGCGTCGGAGAGGAACGGATTCACCATAAGAACGGTGGAGGTCAAAGGGCTCTGGCTTGAGTCCAGTACTACAACATTCTTCCCCAGTTCGAGGGATTCCAGTGGTACCCTTATGATAGGGGGATGCTGTAGGAACCAAAGGATCCCTTGGCGCACCCTTTGCACGAGACTTCATTGCAGAACGGAGTAAGAGGCTTCAACAGCACAACCGCACGGGACGGTAGGTAGAGAAGAAAAGATGAGACGGAACGCTCCGCTCTGGTATTTATATGAAGGAGGCTGCGCCATGGGATGCGCAGTGGGTAGCAGGGTGGAGCGAGCTCTTCGATTAATTTCTCTAATTCACACAGCATTGAGAGAAGGAGAATGCTAAAAGTTAGGTAACGTATATTTTTATGGCAACTAGAAACGTATAGCACCTTAAAGGTTAGAATTTCGGATTCATTAAGAATACAAAAGTTTCAATTATTTGCAAAGACGAATGTCTTCAATATGGGCTCCTCTTTGGTTCTTACAATTACAGAAATGGGCGACAAACTTTACAAAGACACGGAGTGACTAGTTTCTTCTGGGGCGTCGGACGAAAGTTTAACTGGAAAATCGCCTAATGGGATAATTGTTTAATATCTGCCTACATAAAAAAATCTTCTACCATTTCTATCACGCATTGCAAAGCACTCTCTATTATGTAATCTAAAAGTAGCAACCATCACAATACTGGTTAAAAATGTGTTAGCTTTTAGGCCTAGACTTAGATTTTAGGCATACTTGTCGGGTTTTAGGCGTAATTTTTACCTGCCGTTTTAATTTCGCAAGCACCAGCTAACTGGGAGAATTTGGTTCGATAGTAGTCCTATTCACCCGTGCAACACAGTGTCGAGATTATGTGGAATGACACTAATGTGTGTCGCTGACAAAGACCTTTTGCTTTTACGGTTGCATGTTTTCCTGTAGTGTTTAACTGCGACAATAAAACGTCGAGTTACATCGAAAAAGGAACAAGGAAGAAACAATGTTTTAATTTGCTGTGTTTTTAAATTAATTTTTGGTCGCTGTATCTCATGGTGAAAACAGTTTATCTATCTGGTACCGATCTGAACTTGAAAAAAGCGACGGACAGACGGACGGACAAAGTCCGTTGCAATAGTCTTCTCAGCTGGTTCGGCTGTACAGAAGACTAAATGTTAGACGGAACAGACAGTTCGCATTAAAAGGTGGAAGTTTGCCAACAAAAGATCTTAAGAATCTTCCGTTTGCTCTCAAGTGCATGATGATCTGACAGATATCACAGAATAGTTTACGTAAACTTAGCTCATATTGGTTTCTTTGATATCTCCCTCGTTTTTCTTCTTTTTTTTTTAGCCAATCGGAAAGGGATATTTTTGACGTATCAGCCAATAAAAGGCCGCATATTCTGAACGATCTCTGACCAAGTGGGCGATTAATAAGTGATAAGCGCTTTTGTGCATTAGTGATAAGCAGGAATTATAACTAGTTGGCATCACACAACACCAGATTTCGCATACTTAAATCTTTTAAAAAAGGCTTAATTAACCACTTATTAAAGAATGAGAAACTAAATTCAGTATGTAAGTTAACTTTAGGTTAGGTTACATTTGATTGTTTTCGACGGGATGTCCACTGCTACAATGACTTCTGGCTCTGACTGGTGCTAACTAGTGAAACTCGTAAGCTTCAATTTCACAAATGGCGACCGAACTGGCCGTTCAACCCGATTCGTTTATTCCTGAGTTACGCAACGCATTACACCGTAATAAATATGCTTCACGTGCGCTATACAGTATACTTACATGACCACAGTGTATCTTCAGCCGATAAATGGTCACGTGAAATTATTCTAACCCTGTTTTAGTCAGAACCGAGCTCGTTTCTATAGCAACCATGATAGGGAGGAGCACACGGAAGTAGAGCTTAGGTGGAACTCCAATAGAGCACCGTCAAAAACATTTGCAATTAGATAAACTAGCGGAGTCGCTCGCTTCGCTCGCTCATTCTGCGTCGTCTCGCTGCGCTCGAGGATATTTCTTGCTGCAACACTTATGGTACAGACAGACCTTCCACATAAAAACTCATCAAGCAAATTATAAGAGTGTAGTATGCGATATCGGTTATCTCGAGAGAAGGTCAATATAATTTTTTTACGTCCAAGGAGTCAAGCAAAAAGATCAAGCGATTTATCAGAAAAGCGCTGTTACTAATGACAAACGCTGATTTTCGTTCGCTTCACTCACTCAATCAGCGCAAACATTTCCTCAGAAACGTGACTGAATCAATGTAACCACCAAGAACCACACATCACTTGTAATTTGTGTTAGTATATACACTTTATATGGGTTTTCTTGTTTTACTTATTTTAAGAATATTATTCTTTACGTCCTGCTCAGTACAGATTTTTCCATGGGCGTCTTACCACTTCACTTTCTGATGATCCCTCACTTGCAGAAACATCTGCAGAACGTCAGATGTAATCGCGTACGAAGGTAACGGATGAAAGATTGCTAGAGCAAAGCGAGACACACATTGAAAAGGTTTACTTTACGTGGAAATCGCTCGCTTTGCTCGCTCAATCCACGCACCACCGTGCTCCAGAAACACGAATGTTTGGCATCGTTTTAAAACCAGGTTTCCATAAATCAACACAGTGGATACAAAACCAATTTTAGTATCTATATGTGTTACGTTGCAAAATACGTCGTCCATTTAGGTTATTTTTTGCGTACTTCCTTCTCCAGATCATCTCAGTGCGCAACTAATAGCTTCAACATGATTCATGATTCATGGAATTCTATGTACTGATTATTGTACTGATTATTTCGAAGTACTGATTATTTCGATGCCAACTAATTGCAAATGTTGCTCACAGTTTGTTTGTCACATTCCTAAGCACGTCTGAATTTTATTTTAATCATTCAAAACATACGATTTGTTTATTAGCACATTTGTACGTCTTCTTCTTCTCCAGAGGTAATTCCCTATGAAGGTGAGAGATGAAAGATTGAGAGAGAGCAAACCGAGACACACACTGAAAAGGTTTATACCATGCGCAACGGCTGTTTGCTGTGACGTCACCATGAGTTAGCCAATGACGAAGGCGAGAACAACGGCTGTTTGGCCGTCTGATTGGACTAGCCCAGACACGTGATGTGCACGTCACACCAAACAGCCATTGCGCGTGGTATAGTTTACGCGGAAATCGTTCGCTTTGCTTGTTCAATCCACTCATCTCCGTGCTTCAGAAACACGAATTTTTGGCACCCTTTTAAAACCAAATCTATTGTTTTGATTTTTCCATGCATCACGTCATTTAATACAAAACCGATTTTAAGACCTGTGTATGATATGTTGCAAAATGCGTTGTCCTTTTAGGTTATTTTTTCGGCTCATTCGGCCGCGGCTCGCTGCGCTCCAGATCATCTCGCTTTGCTCGAGGAGGTTTTCATGAACAAACTATGACGTCATGAACAAACATGAAGAGGGTTAAAAAAAACTTTGACGTTATTTTTTCAAGGTTTTTCGCGTATTTGAGGATGAAAATATCAAGTTACAGCGATGAAAATAGGCTTATACTGTGCGCAATTTAATTAAACTTTCGTTTGGTCCTACTCCCATCTTTGTAGGTTCTTTGGTTCCGGAGGAGTAGAGGTACAAACACACAAACACACAAACACGCACGTCATACGTCTTTAATGATGTAGATACAAATAAATAAATAAATAAATAAAGGACAAATATGGATGTAATAACATATAGCTAATTTAAATGATACGTAACCATTTAGGATAATTTTAGTCAAGCGTTGAGTTAAACAGTTTCAGTGACGTTCTGTGTTAAGTTTCAACGGAGTTAGGGCACGTTTACGCAACCACTCGCTTTTGCATTCTCGCATCTAGAAGCTAGAAATCACCTCAAATTCTAACATGGCGGCGGTTTTATGTCTGCCGCCTCGCAACGAAAACAGCAAATAACGTGAGTTCAGAAGTGTTGGGGAAAAGTGTTTCTTCATAAAGAATTCTTTATATTATTGGCACGGATTATAGGACTGCAAGTATTTACTCAAATGATGTCGGATTTAGCTAATCCACTTAGCGTTGTTAACATGGCAATGTCACCTTTGCCATCGCGATTGAGTTCTAGCTGCGAGAATGCAAAGGCGTGTCGCTGCGTAAATGCGCCCTTACAATCAGAGAACGTCTGCACCCTGTAGCGTATTACAAAACGAAACTGAAACAAAAGAAAAGTGAGAAGCTGCATTACGTAAGGCACAATTTAAATACTCGCTAATAAATCAATAAAAGCATAACAACATAAATATAAAATGTAAAAATTCTTACATACGCCCATACATTTTTTTAAACTAATAAAGCAACTTTCTTGTGAGATACTCTGATTTCTAATACCCTTCCTGAGGCAAGTAGTTTTCGATCTTTTTGGAGCACTCAAGTTTTTGCTCTTTTAATTCTCGTTCGTGCTTCTGTGTTGCCAAAACGATAAGCTGCCTCGCCACTTCGTGACTGGGGATCTTAACAATTAGCCAACACAAGCACTCACGAGTTTAATAGGAGCAAAAAGTTTCATGCTCCAAAAAATTATCGATAACTACCCTTGTACTCGGGATATTACCTATATGAAAATATTTCTTGTTCACTCCTTCACTGGCTGCAATTTTTAAACGTTATCGTAGACGCTGGATGGCACCACAGGAGATTCTGAAAGTTTTTCCTTTGTGAACACCCAACTTTAAGACTGACTTTTAAAGGCACAAGCTACACAAGTTTGAAGAAAAACGAAATCAGCTCTCTCTGGCTGCTTTCCCGCTTTGTATGATACGTAAAAAGCCGGCAGATTGGTTTAAATCACGAAAAAGTCAAATTTTCGGCTATCCGTTGCAGATTTACTCAAATAATGCAAAAAGGCAAGGCCGGCTCATAAACAATATACTAGTCACACCGTTCACTTCGCTCGCTCCATCGGCTCGAGGAGGTTACTTATTGCTAGACATATTGGCTGATGTTCCATGCCCCTCCATGGGTACGCCACTGCATATAAGCGTATACATATCTAAACACACTGAACGTTTTTAATGAAATATACGAAGGCAATCATCTAAACATTAAAAACATTTTACATGTTGTGGGTGCTTGCTCTTCTAATGTCACCGCATCATACCAGGGACGCTGAGGGTTGGGCCCCAAACCTCTACGTCCCTGATCATACTGGGTGTCTTAAAAGCGGGTTGACACCAAATTAAAGTCTACAGCATTTAGCGCTGTCGAGTTCTCTCCAGTGCTTTGCTCGCAACATGCAAAGGTACGCAGAAATAATATCTCGTGCCTCCTTAAAGGGCAATTACATCCATTTTGACATGCATGTTTAGACTTTTGGATTACTTACACAATAACTAAACACAAGAATTGCGGTCAGAATACGTTACTTACGTCCGATATAACAATTTAATTACTGCACCAAAACACGACACGGAGATAGCCATTGTTTTGCTGGAACGCTCAGAAATTAATGCCAACTGATGTCACTTTTCCATTTCGACTCGCAGCCAATTGAGATTGCTGTATTGACTGTGAGGAGCTCAAGCGTCTGACGGCCTTAGCTGGCCGGCAGTGTAGTGGCCAGCTAAGGCCGTCTGACGCTTAAGCTCCTCACAGTCAATACAGCTATCTCAATCGGCTGCTAGTCGAAATCGAAGAGATCCGTCTGCCGGCATTAATTTCTAAGCGTTCCAGCAAAACAATGGCGACCTCCGTGTCGTGTTTTTTTGGTGATGCAATAATTAAATTGTTATATCGGACGTACGTAACGTATTCGTACCGCAATTCTTGTGTTTAGTTATTGTGTAAGTGATCCAAAAATCAAACATGCATGTCAAAATGGATGTAATTGCCCTTTAATTATTGAGAAAAAAATGTGGTACGTCCTCATGCACCTGCAGGAACAAGCTGTAAAGGTTAACGATATTACTGTCACTAGATGGCGCTACTGTAGTTTATTTATATTCTACCGTGGCGCCATCTAGTGGCAGTAATATCGATAATCCTTATAGATGGCTTCCAGGTGCACGAGGACGTACCAATTTTTTAGTCAATAATTACGGAGGCAGAATGGCACATGGCTTGTTTGTTGTGTAAAAAGATCTTTTTTCTTTACACAGTTCTTTGCTTGCTGCGAGTGCGAGCATGCGCTAGAGAGAACGAGACCGCGCTAGGTGGCACTAGATGCAGCAAGCTTTCGTTTGGTGGTGGCAACCCGCCTTTAACCGAAGCGAATGTGAAGAATAAGAATATTATGAACGTGATTTTCCCTACAAGACGCGGAACATGCGTCAGAAATTCTGGCTCGCCCGGATCAAAATTTATGCACGAACACACGTTGGCAGCGAAGCTTAACCCACCCCCTTCCAGTCGTGTTAAGAACATTACGCAGCAGCGTACGAAGAGCCAGCCCTTCGCGACGGCGGTGTCAAGTCCATATTGATCTAGTAGCAAACGTGCGTGCCACCGTGGCTCCATTTGCAACAAACGGTGCCACCGCTATTTGTCGGGGGCACTTGATCTCTCTAATTGCTTGTATTGTGAGGATACGAGTACGACGCTATCTGATAAAATATTTAATAGCTCACGTAGCGAAAGATGTCGGTATTATAGCAGCGCTAACTCGTGTGCGACTTGGCGTAGGTGTCGAAATGAAAACGAAACGCCGGGCTCCGCTGCAGTTCGGGTTCGCTACGAAAGCGTTTCTCTGACGGGGACGGCAAAGATCGGTTGGGCCGTTGTGGTGCGCGCGGATTAAACCCTGCGGCGATCGGCAACCTTGTTCTGGCTTTGCGCGTACACATCGTCGACACGCTACTAACTTGTTAAATGAGTTTTTGCGGCTATTGTTGCACTTGTTGACCCTGACTGTGTTGGCCGATGAACCAACCGCGTTACGATTCTTGGGAAAATCAGGGTCGAGTTATGAACTAATGATGAAGAGATTTTTATTTCTAAATCCGTGCCCTGCATTATTGATCTTTTTTCTCTCCCCGCTTCAAGATTTAGAACAAGCAAATAGAGACTAATTAAATTTTAAGACAAGACGAGGCTTATTAATTTTTTTATTAAGTGTTTTTTTTTTTTTCACGTTGTAGTTTCCCTTTCGCAGTCCCCGACAGCCAAATAAAATTCCAACGCATATGATGGCATTTTTTAAATGATGAAAGAACTGTAGGGTTAACAAAAGGGTTCTTATTAAACTTTAAGCCAAACCAAACCCGGCTGTCGCGAATGAAATGGTTGTGAATAAATTTGTGAATAAAAAAAAATTATTTATGATGTATGAGAATAAACGGATGGAATAATTCATCGCATGAATGGAAAAGCGGTCATCGTGGCAGATCGGTGAGAGAGCTCAGCCTGTTTGCTGCAGGTTTGCAGATCTGGTCAAACCCCAGGAAAAAGGGATCTTGGCAAAGTTCCCGCCAGGACTGCCGGTCAGGGTAGCGCGAGAGGCTACCATGCTCCTTTAGCCACTATGGGAACTAATCCGGCTAATTCTGGACAATCTTTCGGCTCCTACGAAGATCGGAGGTTTCCCGGTTCAAATCCCCGGATTTGCTCCTCCCTTTACCAGATACTTGTCATCGCTCGCACTGTGCAACTTGTTCACAAGATATTAAAAGGAGAATATACCTTCATAATTTTATAACAACAATTAACCAATGGGAAGCCAATAAACTGCGGCCACAAGCTAATCACGCCTCCTTAACAACGATTAAACGACCACAAGGTATTTTATCAGATTAAACTATCGGCGTCACCCCTCCATCTTGAATTAACGTTAGACTCGTCTTGTGCCGCGGCTTACGCCGCATAAACAAAGTATGAGAGAACTGCATTTGCTAGGTCTAAATCAATTTCTAAGCGTATACGACGTACCTGATAGTCAAATGACACATTATTTAACATCTCGGCGATGTACGTTTAATCTTTGGTTACCATAGTAACAGAAGTCAGCTGTCCACCGAAGTGCGTTACGCCGTTCTGGTTAGGCCGATCGCCAATACTATGAGAAGCATGGCGATCGAGACAACCCCAGTGCCGTAATAATATACGGCACTTGATTTAACCGAAAATAGTAGAAATAAATTAATAACAATTATCGTAAAACTTGGTATTGTTACGGATCATAATCTATTTTAAATCTATGAGCAACACTTTGATTAAAAATAAAACACGTATTTACTTCCATTGAAGCGTTCTAACAGTTGTCTGCCTTCACGGGGAATTACTTTCAGTTTCGGTTAAGTTCGTGATAGATCGTTGGGGGAAAACAAAATTACATTATTTATGGAGACGACAGTAGAAAATAGGATTCCTATAAATACTAAACGAACCAGTGAGTACATCTGGCAACAATTTGTACGCTTTTATCATTTCGTGCAAACAAGAATTGTGAATTCAAGCGAGAAACCAATGCAATACAACTAGGCCGTGTTGTGAAAGTTGAAGTTCCATTTTAAACTTGATGTTTAAGGGAGATGGTATATTCTCGTTTCAAATATAACTCTAGCGTAGATTAAGTATCGATAAATTTTCTCAACCAAGAGTTACATTCCGAAGCTGAAAAAATACCGAGCGCTTGCGCGAAGCTGAAAAAAAACTATGCTCTTGTTATATTATTACTGATAAAAAGATGACGGTACCATCCAGAACAGATTCAGCTGGAAGCAGCTATATTGTACAATATGGCCGCCGCCAGCTGAGTCTGTTCTGGGCTGGTCCCATCATCTTTAATATCTTGCGAATAAGGCGCAAAATTATTATCAGCCCTGAAAATAAAAATTGCGAGCATTCCTATGTCTTTATGAGTTATGCCTTGTCAGTTGGCACCTTTACATCGCAATCCATCTACCCACAACTTAATTTCCGTTGTTGAAGGTCAACGGCCCCAGTGAACTCTATCTGAACAAAAAGAAGATACACACACATCCTTCCTGCGTGATTAGTTATTCGCATTATGAACCTAAAAGCAGACACAAGCACAAGCTGCGTGTATTTAAACTGTGTGTAGAAGTATACTGGCCATCCAGATTCAAACGTGTGACGTCGATGTAGATCAAACCGTCCGGAAGTAATGACGAATTTTAAATCACTGTCTGGTGGTCTTTTTTTTCGGCACTGTAAGCAGTACAAAATAGGCTAGCATTCGCAAAAGATATGTGCTTTCAGCATACCAGTGCGTTTACGATCTACTCGCAATTTAATTTTTATCGCTAGGTTTTAGAGCGCGTTTACTCAACGAGTTGTCTTTGCATTCTCCCACCATTTAAACTTCCAACATGGCGGCGGTTTTAACTCAGGCGGCTCGCAACGGAAACAGTCCATAACGTGAGTTCAGAAACAACTAAGAAAATTGTTTCGTCTGGATGTTTTTATTTTTCAAATCTTATTGTCACGGATCATAAGACTGCCTGCGTTTACTCAAACAATGTCGGCTTCCGCTAATACAGGTAGCGTTGTTACCATGCTAACGACGCCTTTCCCATCGCCATTAAATTCTAGGTCCGAGAATGCAAAGATGAGTGGTTGAATTTATTCTTTACCCTTGTTATTTATAATAAATTTAATGTACGGTGGTGATGTCACGCTAACACATACCCATGCTAAACGTGTAGTCGTTATATATGGTTAATTTGAAAACCCACATACGTCACCATGGGTTGATTTTGATAACCCACACTTGTTTTTTAAATCTAACACTTTTTACGGGGCTACACAACTCCTACTCAACCATGTGAAAGTTCCACCACGTAACGTATAATGATGAACTTTTCCTACGACCAGCACACCCAATTGTAACCAGCATAAACGGGCACATTTGCAACTGGCGATATTTTTCGAACCAACACGAAAAAAAAACATCGCATACCCTAAGCCTAACCCGACGGCAACCTTCTGGCCCGACGGTACGAAAACTTGACTACTGCCACTTTGAAATACACCTAAAGTACGACTTAAGCCAATAGAGCGTTTTATACTCTAATCTTATTATTATTTAAAAAAAAATAATAATAAGAATATTTCTTTGAGCCTTAAGTCAGCCGAAGCAACTGAATGCTCCTGTGGCTGAACCGGCTCAATTTTTAACATTACCAGACTTTTTAGAGAAGAATACTTTAAAGTAGTATAGTAGAAAAAATACGGCCTTACCTTAAATACGGAAACAGCGTCAGAAAAAAAAACCTCTTCCCTTAGCTGTTACTTTCTTACACTGGAAGTTTCTAGATTAAAAGTATCCGTTCTGGAATCTATACCACACACACGCCATGGCTGTTTGCTGTGACGTGAATATCACGTGCCTGGGCTAGTCCAATCAGACGGCCAAACAGCCGTTGTTCTCGTTCGTCATTGGCTAACTCATGGTGACGTCACGTCAAACAGCCATTGCGCATGGTTTACATCAGCTGTACGTAAAAATTTTTAAATTCATTATAATTCACAAATAAAATATACAAAGGAATCTTTTTTAAACTCAAATAAGTCGATATGTTCGTTTGATGTCGCATCTTACGTACATTCTGTCCACGCCCGCATCTTACGTAAACACATACATGTGAGAAATTGGCGGTTAACCGGTGATAATAGCTCATTTGCTCGAAACGGGGCAGTCCAATGTCTAAGGGTTGGAGGGAATCAAACTACCGCTATGTACTCGTGAGTCCCCCCCCCCCATCCCCTCGACATTAAACTTCCCCGTTTCTCTCAAACGAGCAATTATCGCCGGTTAACCGTCGTTTCACACGGATATCCACATTCCTCTAGTAGAAACTGGAAACTCGTCGTATATAATTAACGATAAACTAACCTGCATGTTATGTATAGTTCCAGCGAGCGAGATGGTCTTATTGCCCAAATGCGCCCTATGACAGCACGTTAGAAGCAAGCGTGAAAGAAAATGTTTTCGTTCTTTAACTCCTCAACCCAAGATGTTAAATTACGTCAAATAAATCCACAGATGTGATTACTCGAAGGACGAAGCGATAACATTCTATAGTGTCCGTGGTCTATCTTGAGTTCTCCGCAGAACGAACACAGATTATCGATTGTACGTTTTCAGTAGCAAGAGTGCCTTGTTGATATCCAAGATGGTTACAAAAACAATGGCGGCCATCGATTAAAGCCACCCCATCCAGGAAGACGTAGCCGATCACAAAATACTTGCAGGACTCAAGATACACCGCGCACACAATAAGTTCATCATTAGCTAACACTTTTTTTTTCTTCTGTGCACAACAAATCGCAGGACATTACAGGAAAATGTGATAATAATGCAGATCATGCAATCAGAACAATACACCGCGTGCACATGTAAAACATGAAGCTGCGATCTAGGGCATTTTTTAAGAATATGAAGTGATGCTCCAGAGAGCAAAAAAAGGGCACAATTCTATGAGTATAGGGCAGACAGGCACTGAGGTTATTATTATTATTTTTTAGGGGGGGGGGGAGGAATCGCATGAATTTTTGCACTTAAAATCAAAGTATCAAATATTTTACATTTAAAACTTGTTTAAAATTTTAATACCCTTTGTCTTGCCCACAAAATGGTACAATTAAATTAAACTGTAATAGGATTCGACTTGCATGATGGGGATTAGGTCTGATTGGATTGATTGTCCTGCTTCGTTCAGGTATATAACCAATATGAACAGGTAAACGTGATGTGAAACTTCATTACGAACTATTTTTATCCTCTTGGCTGTATTAACTATTTCGCTCTACACAGTGCCCTTTTCATAGTTTGTCTGTTCCACCTTTAGGGCACGTTTACGTAACCACTCGCTTTTGCATTCTCGCAGCTAGAAGCTAGAAATCACCTCAAATTCCAACATGGCGGCGGTTTCATGTCTGCCGCCTCGCAACGAAAACTGCAAATAACGTGGTTCAGAAGCGTTTGGGAAAATTGTTTCGTCATGAAGAATTCTTTATATTATTAGCACGGATTACAAGACTGCAAGTATTTACTCAAACGATGTCGGATTTAGCTAACCCATTTAGCGTTGTTACCATGGCAATGTCACCTTTGCCATCGCGATTGAGTTCTAGCTGCGTGAATGCAAAGGCGAGTCGCTGGGTAAACGCGCCCTTAGATTCTGGGTGTAGAATGGAGTGGGGAAAAGAGTAAGGTCTACTATTCATTGAACTATTAGTTATTTTTTATTATGAATTTAAGCTTATCGCGGTCCCTGACGGAAGAAAAAGGAATATACAACCTGAGGATCTTTGTTAAAATTTGTAAAACTCTCACTAGTTGTGTTCACCAACGTCCAGTATGGGTAAAGATCGTACTTTAACATAGTCACAACAATTTAAGAAACGGTTAAACACTTTTTTATCAATGATACCACAGAGAAAAAATACGTATATATATATTTTTTTTAAAGTGAGGAGTGGATGGAGAGGGGAATTGGGGGAGGCGGGCGCGCCCCCAGCACCCAGAGTCGTTGCCCTCATTAACTCTTAACGAAACTAGTAAAAAAAACTAAAATGTCATTAAAACCATCTGAGCAGACAAATTAATCGCTTCAAATTTGTAATATTTTTTATGCCTTAAAAAAATTAAAAAAAACTGCACGGAACACAAAGCCATCCCTGTTATCCTCGATATCTGAAGGACATGCTCAACCCAAGTGATGGAATATGGTGGTCTTACGTTACCAACATTGACACCCTACGCAATATACGCATGCTCCGATTTTTTTGCAGGGTGGGCCTTAAATGGCAAATGATAAATAAGTGGGGTAATGGGAGGCTCGGGAGGGCAGGGGGGCTAGGAGGATGCAGGCATTGGTTTTAATGTGAAAATGTTTAATGTGTAAATGTCAAAACGTGACCATAAATTTACCACAAAAGCAGCTTTTTTTCCCCGTTCATCGTTAATTCTTGATGGTGTGGGCCCAGAGGCCGATTTAGCCGCAGGCGTTAATCGCTAAGGGGCGTCTTATATCGTATGGGGAGGGCGGGGTTCATCTAGAGGAGGTCAATCGACCCCCCCTCCGTGCGTGTAAAAGGTCGCGCGCAAAGAACGAGGGGAACCCAAGTTGCGCCAAGCGAGCGAGGGGGATCAAGGAGAGGTGCCTTTACGAGCTTCCAAGATGGCGGATTGACGAGCGGTTAAAGCAGATGGCGTCTTTAAAAGGCTTGAGCGCGGCGCTCCAAGAAAAGGGGCCGAATTGGACGGCGTGGTTTGCCGCTGGACGTGTCGATTTAAAGACGCATAAATTTCTGAAGGGACGCCATCCGATTGTGACAATCGTTTTCCCACCCTAGTCAGCTGTTTCTTCCTCCCGTTTCCCCCCCTTTCCCCACCCCCCCAGTTTCCATTTTCACCAACACTGCCGAAACCCCAGATTTTCGAGATATTTCGCTCTAAAAGCTTTTCGTTGATATTTATCACTGTTGTGTTACAGCACAGTGATTCTTGGCCCGTTTCTGAAACGACACTTAAAGCCATTCATATTACAAAATTGGTTAGCGCCCGGCACACTCAGAATCGCTGGTACATTGGTCCTCAGCGTTTAAAAGGGAAGCCGGTTGTGAATACCACTAACTAGTTTTGAGTGCGAGTGCTAGGACTCGATTTAGACTTGTTTTAATGAGTGTAACACGTTGCTTTCCTGAGCAGCTACCTAAACACAAATTCTTGCCAAGTCGTTTTTTTTTTTTAGGAAATGTAAAAAATTACTGGTGCCTTTACTATTTTGCCTTTACTAGGGGAATTTTGCCTTTACTTTTGCCTTTACTAGGGGAATTTTGCCTTTACTTTTGCCTTTACTAGGGATACTTTGCCTTTACTTTTGCCTTTACTTTTGCCTTTACTTTTGCCTTTACTAGGGAAATTTTGCCTTTAATTTTGCCTTTACTAGGGGAATTTTGCCTTTACTAGGGGAATTTTGCCTCTGTATGCATTGGAAATTTATGGGACAGCAAAAAATAAAGAAACATCCAGACTGCAAAAACTACAAAACAGAATGATTAAAATATTGTTTGCCAAAAAAGATTTGCATTCTACTACACACATTTTTCAAAAAAATGAAGATTTTAAACATAACACAGCTATACAATTACACCATTCTGTTAAAAAAAAAATTTTCGAAATGAAAAATAGACGACAGGCCACACTATCAAGGCTAAGAAATATCAAACAAAAAATTTTTCCCTTTTTTCCATTCACGAAAAGAAATAAATTTGGAGAAAAACTCAAAGATTGCTATGTATCAAGCATTTGTAATAATCTGCCAGACAAAACTTGGAGTATTTGTCATTTCAAACACCTCAAAAATTTTTTAACACAATTTCTTCTTCCAACTTAACAGCTGAAAATATTCGTTATCGTATCTATCTCTGATCTGAAATGGTTACATTTTTTCCCTTAGGTTTGAAATTGTTGTACTGAAAAGTTTTGAGTGTTTTTTCTTTTTCTTTCAAATTTGTTGAATTTGTTGTAAAATTACTATATTTTGAATATTTTTCAAATTCTTTAAAATTGTTGTTGAGATTAATACTATTAACTGTACACCACATACGAACCATGGATTCGTGGTGGATTTGTTGAAATTTGGAAGTACAATAAAAAAATTTAAAAAAATTAAAACTAGGGGTAATTCTGTAAGTGAGAAGTGGAATCCCAGGTTTGCATGCGCAACAAGAAACGTTGGACGAAGGACGTGATAATGTCCGTGATAAAAAATGACTAAAAGCAAGAGTTAGATCAGTGGTTCCCAACCTTTTCTAGAGTATTCCTCCCCATTTGGGCTAGCACGCAATGGTACCCCCCCCCTCCCAAAAAAAAATAGCTATGCAATTTTTTTTCACTACGATGAGGCAGTGTTGCCACATGAGAGCAAAAATATCTAGAATTTTGGCTAAATTGGCTGTAAGTTGCTCAAAAAATCTGAGCAAAATATTTAAAAATGAAATTTTCGCCTTCCTCATACAATTTAACTTCTTTTGTGATGCATAGTTAAAAATTAAAAAAAAAAACTGTCACTGATCTTTTGGGCGCGTTTACGCAACAACTCGCCATTGCATTCTCGCAGCTAGAAGGTAGACATCATCCGAAATTCTAACATGTCAGCGATTTTAGCTCTGTCGTCTCGCAACGAAAACAGTCAATAATGTGAGTTCACAAGTGATTTAGAAATTGTTTCGTCAGGAAGAATTCTTTGTCTTATTGACAGTGGTTATAAGTTTGTAAGCATTTACTCAAACAATGCCGAATTTAGCTAATCCAGGTGACGTCGTTACCACGGCAACGACACCTTTGCCTTCGTGATAAAAGGGCAATTACATCCATTTTGACATACACGTTTGACTTTTGGATCACTGACACAATAACTAAACACAAGAATTGCGG
>JAHWFP010062535.1:0-19666 GCA_023313725.1 Lithobius niger
AATACGCTGCGACTCCCGTTACCATGGATACTAACCGCAACTTTGCGGCTAGCCGATTAATTTTATGGGTTAATTTTTTTTTTTTCAACCGTCGTTTGATTTTTAAAATGATAACCACCTTTCCTTATCCACATTACTACGTGCATTCCACAAAAATAATGTTCTGGGATAACGGCTCGAAGTTTATCGGTTTTACTTTTTAATACGTAAAGTTCCCCCTGGAGCTCTGACAGGTAGCTTTCCTGCATGACAGGTATGTATACATTGAAGATGCAATTGCTGCTTCGTCGATTGATGATGTAATTGGTGTTAAATACCTCCTGGACACGCATTCTCAATGTTACACTATTTCTAACAAAGTTATACGTGCAACTTTATTAATTTTTTTAGTAAATGGAAACGGCACATTTTGTTAATTTAGCTGACCAGTGTCATCTTGTCACGTACCCATTCTGCATTGCGAACACGTTGTGCAATACTTTGTGTTAGGTTTTTTTAATTAATTTTTTTCAGGCTGTTATTGAGGCACGATTTATTAAACAAACAATGAACTAATTACATTTTTCGAGGGAATACTGCACCCGCCTTGTGGTGGGAGTCGCACATTCTTTCATAAATTAATTTGTTCACATAATTACTAACAGCTTTTATAAGTCAAGATTAATATTTTTGGCCAGTTACCACTGGCTGGTTTGTTAGTTTTGATTAGTTGCCAGTTGTGTGTTTGTTTATTACCACAATTAGTTGGGTTTTATTTTTTTTTACATTTGCGTAGGGTAACGCTAACACGTACTATAAAGAGATGAGAAGGGGAGTGGCATTTGTCAAACTCTAAATGTGAGCATTAACACAAAAGAATTAAATTAAACAAGCTAAATAAGGAGTCTGTAAATGAAACAAGCAGTCTGCATTAAAGACTGACCTTGTGAGGATACACAATACAATAGTTTGAGAAAGAAAGAAAAGACAACTACCCCGACTGGGACTCGAACCCAAGACATCCCGTTTACTAGCTGGGATCGTGTCCTGGGTTCAAGTCCCAATGGGGCAGTTGTTTTTTCTTTCTTTCTCAGACTATTGTATTGTGTATCCTCACAAGACCAGTCTTTAATGCAGACTCCTTGCTTCATTTACCCTTTACCTTGTGATTTCTTTCTTTATTTAAGGAGTCTGTGTCTGCTGGCATCTAGATGGAAAGTTTGAGCGTCAGACCAAAACATTTATTTGCCGTGTGGCGACTGACTAGTGCTAATCTTAATCTTTACCTACAGGGTTGAGGGTAAACAGAATGGGGCTGACCGACATTTTGCAGACACATAATAGTGGTCTTCAGCTGTATCTTTTGTTTTTTATTCTACGTGGCTTGACAAAGATATCTCTACATATATTCTTTCACATATTTAGCTCTGCGGCTCAGTAGCCAATAAATATTTGGCATCCAATGATCTTTTCTTTGTTGCTATTCAACTGCTTGCTGTTAGCGCTGCTATGTCACCACTCCCCCACCCCCATTCCCAGTGTTTACTTACTGATCATTTATTTATTAGTTGGTCGTAATATTGGTCTAAATTAAGGGTTGTATGGGCCTAGGGATCGGCTGATACAGTTTTCTACCGATCTAATTAATACCGTATAAAGTAATCCGATCCGACACCGATATTAACAACAATTAATTTTTTAAAACAACTTAATTTTGTCCATACAAATGCAGCTTAGGTTTCTGGTTTTGTATGGCTCCAACTGCTGACATCCTAAAAAAAAGGGATAAACTTTGCTTATAACCTAAGCCTGGCGTTTTTCCTAGCCACATTTCTCCATTTGGTCAGTGGCATAGCTAAGGGGGTGCAAATGTGTGCAATGCACACGTTGCCCTCAGTGTTTGCACACGTTGCCCTTTTCGCCAGTAACTAAACGTTGTAGTGTTTAGAATTTGATGTACAACCTCCCCATCGGTCGGCAAGAAAAAAAGTTAACATCCTTCGGCCAAAAATTCCTCTCCCATCACCAGGCATCAGGTCGTCCTTATGCACATGTTGCTCCCTGCGTAGGCACATGTTGCCCAAATTCCTGGCTACGCCACTGCATTCGGTTAAAAAAGTATTATTAAATAAAGAGGCTCAACGAAAACTGATGTATTAAAAACGTCTTAATATTTAAAAATTTTTTCTTCTATCACTCAGGCTACGTGTCAATATAACAAATAAAAAGCCAAAACTGTTAAATAATTTAAACACCTTTTTTTACTACTTTATGCTAGCTAAAGTAAAGTTCTTGGGCGGTATTCTTAAACCCAGAAAAGACACTTTGCAAAAACATTTTAGTTAGTCAAAGTTCAAAATGTTCAACTTTCTGTGTAGGAATAGCTTCAGCATATACACGGTCGCGATTTAAAGTTGGTCGTAATTAAGCTGAGCATCGGAACATTTTATTATAAACTGAGCAAATGGTTTCGCTTTTGTTAATAAATTTTATGATGATTCGTCGTACGTTTCTGCATTTTTTTCATAATTTGTTTCCCAAAACATGGCTTTACACATGAACAGCTTCAGAAATAAAGGTATAACATGCAATCAGGTACAGGAAAGGCTCACACTAACGAGTTATCTCCTTTTAGTGGTAACGGACGATCAGTGTAGCAGACAACGCAAATAAGTCACAAAGTTTTCAATTAAAACAGGTTAGAACATAAAAATTGGCTTAGTCCATAACACCTTAATGTTAGTCGGTGACATAGGTAGAATCAAATTATTTTTTAAATAGACTCTCCTGTAACGGACTGCTCTTTCCAACATCTATGGTTTTTGTCACGCTTGGTGTTAGCTTTGCAGGGAAGAATTTCGTTTTTTTCCGTGTAACTCCATACATTTTTTTAAAGACAGTGTCTATAGTGGCAATGTTTTTTATACATATAGCCTTGACATAACCAACAATGAAATTTCACTTGGCCAAATTTCGAAGCATTTCGACGTTTCAATTCACATAGCTTTCTGATTTTTTAAGAGTTATAATGTGGTAGTAACACCAAGATTATCTTAAAAATGTTTAAAGTAACTTGGGAAAAAATAAATATTACCAAAGTACATTGAGTAATAGTTGCACATTTTTATTTTCTCGTTAGCATACCAGTACTAGGTTTTCAGCATATTTTCGCCCTTGATATTAAAGAAATTCAGTATTAGGCCAAGGCTACAGCCTTGAGGATTTTTTCTTGTAAATACGTTTTAAAGTTTTTTCTTGTGGTCTGGGGCTGCACATGAGTTTCATACATAAAAACATTTTATTTTCAGGTTCATTTTAAGTATATCCAAGATCGTTGTGTCTCCATGGAGGACAGTGAATTGTCGAATTTGTCGTCCGGTGACTCCAAGTATGGTTCTCTGGCCAATTTTGAGATACACAAGAAAATTGGAAAAGGGCAATTTAGTGTTGTTTACCGTGTTCGTTGCCGCCTCGATGGCTCCATAATGGCTCTCAAAAAAGTACAGGCAAGTATCACTGAAAAAACCAATAGTTGTATTACTTTGAAACTCACATTCTTTTTTCAGATAAAGTTCATCACACATTTTCGCTCACTTTCAAAACTTAACAATTGTCAAAATGTGTGATAAACTTTATTTGAACAGACAAGTATTCAACTATTTTAGGCAAACTGATTTTTCACTTAAGTGTCCAAAGCAAATAGTCTTGTAGGCCTATGTTTGCATTCACTCATTCACTATTCAGCACTAGTAGAAACTATAAACTACAGTCCGTTTTACAATGGGCGTAATTCAGTAAACCGTTTCACTTCATTTAAATTTCTACCAGTCAATTCTTCAATTCTCTATTGCAGAATCTTCCTCACTGTGTTACAATAATGGGGTCTTTCCCTATGCCTACGACACGTTTTTAGCTCATTAATGCAGTCATTTATGCAAAAATTAGGTTACTTCCGTCTCTCTCACTTCCCCTACTCTGCTCGAGTCCATCCGCTGTTTTCGTTGCCGTTGGCGCGTGCAGTCGGAAAATCTTGAGCAGAACCGAAGGGCGCCATTTATTCCAAGCAAGCAGCGTGGCTACGAGGCTACGCAATTTGGTGGTAAGTAATTTCTTAAGAGGCTGGTTGGAGAATGTAAAAATGGCAGCCGGCATGGCGGTGGAAAGTTTTGTGGGACCTGAGAAAGTGACTGTCTGATAGGCCGGCAAGGTGCGTCCGCACGTGGATATAATTGATTCTTGAGAATGTTGAAAGTGGCTCAGTGCGGTTTCTCAGGTTCGTAATGCTTAATTTGTGGTTTTCGTAAAAAACCCTTGAGAATCAGCGAAGCAATAGTGCACAGAGATGTGCAGTTGGGAGTTCATATGTGAAACCCATTGGCGGAGTCGGTAACGACCAAACCGGCCAAAACCGCAGTTGGCAGACAGTGAAAAGCGTTGTTGATGCTGATAGAGAGGAAAGTGGATTTGTTGATTAATTAGCAAGTCGGTCAGTTTGCGTATTTTTTTTTTTTGAGCAATGCGGAACGCTGGGGCGTGCTTAGGCATCGGCTCGACCGAGCGTTAGTAAGATATTTTGTTGTATGCACTGTTGGATTGTTTGACTCAGAAACAAAAAGATTATAAAATAATGAGCATATGGCGTGCTGGGAGTTTGAGGGGCCATCGTGCAGACTGGGCGGGCATTGGGGCGTCACCGACAGTGTTGGATATTGTTGTTGGTGCGGGTCAAGAGTTGGGAAATGCGCCACCGCTGATGGCGGTTTCGGCCGGACCGCCATTACTGGACGATGCGAAGGAGTTTGCCCCCAAATTACGCGAGATGTTAGCGCAAGGAGTGATTGAACGGATCAAAAACGGGAGCGTGGGTTTTGTGTCCGCGATTTTTCTAGTGGCAAAGCCGGATGGATCGATCAGGATTATTTTGAACATGAAGGGCTTGAACGAGTTTATAGTGGTGAGAAAGTACTACTTGGATACACTACCAAGGGTGGTAGAGCATTTACAGCCAGGGTGGTGGATGGCTGCAATCGATCTGTCTCATGCGTATTTATGCAGTGGCAAAAGGACGTTGCGTGACGGTTGTTAATGTGTTATTGGCAGGGTTATCTATACCGTTTTTGTGTGTTGCCATTTGGTTTGGCTTTGGCCCCGGGTACGTTTATAAAACTTATGTCAGTGGTGAGGCGATTCTTGCGCCGGGCCAGTATGTTGATTTTTGTTTACCTGGATGATTTTGCGGTGATAGGTCCGTCCGCAGCCGGTGTGCGGCATGATGTGCGGAGGGCGTTGGAAATTTTGCTGAGTCCCAGTCGGGGCAGTTGTCTTTTATTTCTTTCTCAGATTAGTGTATTGTGTATCCTCACAAGGCCAGTCTTTAATGCAGACTGCTTGCTTCGTATCTGCTAATATAAACAGCCTATGCTGCCATCTGGTGGTGACATGGTTTTTTTTTTGCTAGGGTTCAAGGTCATTTGGCTAAATGGTTGTCTCACAGGCTTTCATCTTTATCACTGTCATCACTTGGAATCATGGGAGCGTTCTGCAGGCAGGAGGGTTTTGTACTACGTATATTTTAAATCTGGCAAAAAGTAAATAAAATGAAATGCCAGAGCTTCCCTGGAAACCTGAGAAAAGCAAACAAAGCACAGCTAATTGGTCAGAGCCTTGTTCTCAGAGCTAAGATCAAACGCACTGTCGATTTATACATACATAGGACTATCGTCCCTGGACTCCGTTTTTAACGTGTTTTGTGTGAACCTCTGGCATTAGAGATTGTCCATTCGCATGCTTATATTAATTTAAATACCGTATGCAAATGTTTTACCCCTTGAATTGAAATGGTGGTTTTGTTTCAGATCTTTGAGATGATGGATGCAAAAGCTCGTTTGGACTGTATGAAAGAAATTAATTTATTACAGGTAATGTTGTTAGAAATAGTTTCTTACCTAGTGAGAGCTAGGAACTTGCAGAATGCTGTCTTTTTACTTTTGTACATTTTTACAGTGATTACTCTTGTTCGTGATCAGATTCTAAGGGTGTTACTTGACTTTATTTTAGCAACTAAATCATCCTAATGTGATCATGTACCTGGCTTCGTTTATTGAAGATAACGAGTTGAATATAGTGCTGGAGTTGGCTGATGCGGGAGACCTGTCTAGAATGATCAGGGTAAATGGATTCTAACGATTGCTTGCCTGTAGACTTTTAATAGAACAAAGTTTTCACTTTCTGGATACCGTACTGATGAAATTCACTTAATATTTATTTGATTACAGCATTTCAAAAAGCAGAAACGGTTAATTCCAGAACGAACCATCTGGAAGTATTTCGTACAGCTGTGCAGTGCTTTAGATCACATGCATTCCAAGCGGGTGATGCACAGAGGTACGTAGAAATTTTTAGTGCAATAGAACCTCAAGCTTCCGCATTAAATCTGCAATAATTCTTACAAATGTGCCACTTCTGTCACTTTCGATTGTTTTGATTGGCAACATCGCTGTACTACAAATTTGTAATTTACTTGCAGTGAAACTGGTATAGAGTTTCAGTGTTCAGTTGCAAGCGGAACACATGCCCAATAAGCTCTGTGACTCACGGTGCATCTTCATCAATGACATCTTTTCCGGTGAAACTATGAATCTAATGAAAAACACTCCTGTGGGCTGGATCTTTGCTGAGCCAAGCAGAAACAAGTGCTGTTCCAAGAACACAAAATTGCTGGTGTATTTGAAGCTTGTTTATAATAATAATTTGTAATGAATGCCGGAATGTCTGCTTGCTTTGGAAGTAAATAGGGATCGACCGAGTCCGGATATATCCGGATCCGGCGCCGGATAATGCGGTATCTGGCGAAATCCGGATCCAGCAATTATATTGAGCCAGATACCGGTTGCAACACAACTAAAACATTGTCGCCGTAAACATGTTGCTTGCTTTGGTAAAATAAATCGACGTAAAATAACTAAGCGATCTACGGGTATAAAAAATTGCAGACGTAATAATTACAGTGTAAATTATTGCACAAAAATATACTTTGGACAATCGTATTAGGTTTTCATAACTTTAAAAAAAAAAGTTGAAGTTTGACTACGTAAATCCGCTTTCAGAAAATATTCATCTTCCGTTGCAGTACATGGGAGACCTTGAAATGATAACGTCCTCTGGTTATTCTTCCATTACAGCGTTGTTTACGGCTTCCGACATCTTTTTTTAAAGTTTTTAATACCGTATAAGTAGTTTTGTTTCCTAATTTATATTCACTATCGTTGAATGCAATCCCTTCACGGCCGCCATCGCGCTCTCACTCCCAGCCGGCTATCCGCCAAGAGACGCGCACCTGCTAGGGAAAGAAATCCACCTGCCCGCACGGAAAAATATAAATTTTCGCCCGAGAAACTAATTCCATTTTTAAATGGCCAATTTGAAATTTTTTTACGGGGAGGGGGGGCCCCCCAACTCTGCGGTTTGGTAGTGTCAAGAGGTGGGAAGTTGGCGACAAATTTTAATATGTCCTGTATGTGCAAACACATTGCTTCGGGTCACCCGACAGGTCCATATCCCCAAAAATGGGTATCAGATAGCCTTGGTGCCTTCTTTTCACCCTTCTACAAAATAACACATGAAAGGGGGTTTGGTTGAGTGAGAGTTTCGGATAATTGAGGTTCTAATTCCTGTTATTATTTCTCGAGTTATTTTTGTGTAGTGCACAGTTAACAGAACTTCAGCCTTGAGCTACAGACTAATTTTCTGGAAAATTTTCCGGCGTACTGCAGCTCAGTGGCAGTAGAAGTGTACTGTTAGATAGTAGGAAATTTTTATGATTATTATCATGGGACATTATTAAGATTACGTCAGCTTATGACGGATTGAAGTGCCTAACTTGGTAAGTTTTTCTAGTACAAAATTCGTCCACCTAATAGCAATTTTGAAATGGCCACATTTTTCAAGTGGTGTAACTGTTTACAAATCCGTTGGTTCGTTATCTGAGAACGCTCAAATGCTGGATAAGTCGAGGCAAGTGGAATTGTTATTTAAATGTAATTGTTGAAAGTTAAAGATGCGATTGAAACTCGTGGTTTGGTCAAATGCCAAATTACACTAAATCAATCGACACTTTCTTCTTGTACTCCTGGCTATAACTGGATTCTTTCACCTCTATTTGTTCATCTATGACTGCAACAATTATTATTCTTTGTGCATCATAATAATTGGCAAATACAAACAAATCGCCCATAGCGTTTCCTGAGAGGTGAGACCATTGCTATATCTTGGGGTTTACAAAGTAGGTAAGCTGCTTCAGGCCATACGATGGATGCTAGGAGCAACTTTTGCATCCCACTGCTTCAGGGATACGTGTATTCAGATGGATGGTATTCATCTATTGGGTAGTTCCTGCTTCTGGTAGGGTGATCCAATATCTGTAATGCCATCTAGCTTGTGTAAGGATGACGCGTCATTGTTGTACAAACTTGTATTGCCAGAGTTCTTTACTTCTACAAAAGTCGGCTGCTCTAACAACAATGACCGTTTTACTCCGCAAACAATATTGTACAAGCTTGGGAAATTCAAAAATTATTCATAAGTAATAATTATTCTGCCTATTTTTACAAACAAATTACGGAGGAGATTTGCTATCCTTTATGCCATATTCACAAAATCTTTCTGTACTGGCATTCAGCAACTGTGATACCAATTCGTAAAAAAAGGTGACGCTGCTTGTGGAAGAAACTATTGCCCAATTGCCTTAACCTCAGTTCCCTGCAGACTCATGGAATCCATTATTAGATTGGTCATGCTTGACTATCTAGAGAAATATTATCTTATAAACCAGGACCAATTTGGATTCATGCCTGGTCGCTCTTCAACCTGTCAGCTTCTCTCGGCACTCGACTTATGGACCTGCGCTCTTGATATCGGCATAAATTATGATGTCGTCTACTTTGACTTCCAAAAGGCATTCGAGTCTGTGGTCCACAGAAGACTGCTGTTCAAGCTTGAAGCCAATGGCTTCCGAAATGAACTTTTACTCTGGATCGCTGACTTAATTTCAAACAGATCACAACGGGTTCTCGTGGGCAACTCACTTTCTTCGCCGGTTAAGATCATTAGCGGTGTACCACAGGGTTCTGTGCTTAGTCCCCTGTTATTTATCATCTATCTTAATGACCTTAATTGTATTTACACCGTAAAAACGGCCTTAAATTTGCGATGATTTAAAGATTGGATCTGAAATTATTGAACTTAACGACTCTCTAGCCCTTTCTGCTGAAATACGCAACATTCAAAATTGGGCAGCTGTCTGGCAACTACCTATTTCACAACCTAAATGCCAGACTTTCCATGTTGGTAAGACAAATCAGGCTTAGTCTTACTCTTTATCGGATCAGCTGCTACCAAACATATTTGAAGTCCGTGACCTCGGTATCTGGTTCACTGCAAATCTAAAGTCATCCCTTCACTGCAGGAAAATAACAGCTTTAGCTTTCAGACGGCTAGCTATTGTCAACCGTTGCTTTACATCTGGAAACACACAGACTAAGACCTGGGCTTTTAAAGTCTTTGTTCGCCCCGTGCTTGAATATGCAAGCCAAGTTTGGTCGCCAGCCTTGCTTAACGACATCGGCCTGGTGGAATCCGTGCAACGCCGTTTCAGAAAAAGTCTACCTGGTCTCAGAGACCTACCATACTGTGTTCGTCTTGACTCCCTTGAAATGGCGTAGACTTACGGCAGACTTGGTCCTTACTTTTCAAATACTCCATGGTCTCATAAGGACCAATATGCCACCGTTTGATTTTTGTATGGTGATGTCAACCCGGGGCCACTCTATGAAATTATCAGTTCCTTTCGCTAGGACTGAGTGTAGACGGAGTTTTTTTTTTGCTGCGAGGGTGATTCCAGCATGGAACTCCCTTCCGGAGGCGACAATATCAAGCGCGCGAATGTTTCTGCTTTCTGACGCGACTTAGACACTGCTACACTTGTTCGCTTCCTAAAGAGACCAAACTTCATCGCCTGACATTCATAGATCATGTGTTACTTGACCAGGCTTCCTCAAATCCCACCAACTTCCTTCCTTCGATTTTTTAATATTTTTACCTTTAGGCTGGCAGTAAGTGACCCCAAAGATCCTTGCTTGTTTTGTAGTGGCAAACTATATTATTATAGCCATACTTTTGCAAGAGTGGTCGCGATAAGTGATTTATTGTACAGTTTTTAAGTCCAAGGAGGCAGCTTATCGTCCGAGGCCGAAGGCAAACATTTCCCCTGATGCCACGACAGGTGTTTGTTTGTATTAAATTCTTAGTCCAGTTTCATTTCTGTTCATTGCGCGCATTTGTTAATTCTTAGTAACTTTCCCTGGATACTACGATTGGTATTTGTTTATATTTTCTCAATGCGGTTTCATGTCTGTTCATTGCGCGCATTTTGTTAATTCGTTGTAACGCTTTGTGAATTGCCAGTTGCTACTGCGGGTGTTTTCTCAATGCCGTTTCGTTTCTATAGCCACCAGCATCCATCCATCCTTACAGATACTAGCGCATAGTCTTTTCCAAAAGTGTCCGCTCGTGGTATTGTTGTAAAAGTATACATTTTCAACTTATCGCTTGTGGTTTTGTTCAAAAGTATGCTTTTTCAACTTATCTCTCACGGGTCGTCAGTGTTTTAACTTCCTTTTTTCAACTTATCGCTCGTAGTAGTCATTGTTTCAAGTGTCCATTTTCAACTTATCATGCGCGCTATTACCATTGTTGTCCCTGTCATGGAGACTTTACAACAATGAAAACGACAAAAGTATGGTAATAATTTGAGGATAAAAATGATGTATCCAAGCTGGGTGGCGATTAGTTGCAACAATAGTAAATACCCAAAAAACGTCCACTGCCATAATTCCCAGTTTTCCTAGGGGCACAGAGCATGGTGCCCAGATGTGGCAAAAAGTTGATAATTCGTTAATTTACTGCTGGTGTAAGTGCTCCAAACCAGGCAACCATAAAAATTACCTAGTCAGTAATTAAGAATAACACCTATTTCCCTACACCCAAGATGTTTTTTTAATGTTACTGAATGGGTACTTGATCCCAAATTGTGTGATTTTCAGGTATTCATAACTACTTGTGCATTATTCTGAATGTTAATGATTTGTACCTTTTTGTTCAGATATCAAACCTGCCAATGTTTTCATCACAGCTGAAGGTGTTGTCAAATTAGGTGACTTGGGGCTTGGTCGGTTTTTCAGTTCCAAAACAACAGCTGCCCATTCCTTAGGTCAGTCATACTCAAGTTTTTGCAACACTGAACCCATTGCCATACTCTGTTGTTACTTACCCAACTGAACCAGTTTGTCTAGTAAATGTATTGACTTTTTTCTAATGTATTATATAGTTGGTACACCTTACTACATGTCACCGGAAAGGATTCATGAACACGGCTACAACTTCAAGTCTGACATTTGGTCATTAGGCTGTCTGTTGTATGAGGTATGTAATATTCACATGTTAGCCTTTCGCGCTTCATACTTATGGAAAATAATTTTGTACGATTACCTAGACGCAAATTGAATTGACTGCAGCAGTACTGTAATCAGAAAGGACACACAAAAAAAATAATGTAGGGTTTAGCAGTGAAAAATATGGGGGAGTAAGGAAAGTTAAAACTTTGATTTACGGTGCAAACCAATGACACTGATCATGATGTCAAGCAAAAATTTATTCAAGCAAACAATTGCATGGCAGAGGTCGGGGAAGTAGCATCCCCACAAGTGCCCTGACCAGCATGCTCAGAGCAGCCCTCAGGCTGTGTGGCTGTAGTGAAAGGCTGGCCTGGGATGAAAACGTGTGCCGTCCAGCATGTTACCGTCGCCACAGACTGACACGGTTGAGTTGGGAGGGGGGACCTGTGCCCATGCAGCAGGTAGGGATGCCAAGCACAATAAGTCAACCCCCCCCCCACGAAAGACGACTGCAAACCGGAGATTTAAAAAATACACAGCTAGTGGGAAAGGGGGGGGGGAACCTGTGCCCATGCAGCAGGTAGGGTTGCCAAGCACAATAAGTCACCCCCCCACGAAAGACGACTGCATACCAGAGATTTAAAAAAAATACACGGTTAGTGCATGCCCAAAAGTGTGGCATACAGCAAGCAAGGTATCGTCTACACCGCCTCCCAGACCATCCCCAATGCAAGCATTAAGTCTCACTTTACTGTGACCTTTGACCACAATATCTTTACTGATTTTATGTACAAGATTTAACTGTAAAGATGTTTGCCACCTACACGTCCTTCCTGTGCTGTAGCCTATTTATCGATAGCAGTTAAAAGTAATTCAAAACCAAGATCTGTATCTGCCAAAGCTTGCAAATATGTCTACATTTATGTCCCCTGGTTACTTAAATGAATATTGTGAAAGAAAGAAAGAAACTGATCCAACGAGAAAACACTGGATCCCGAAAATCCAGGAAGGCGATAGTTTGTCTGCAAAAAGAGAATCAACTGGCATTCAAATAAATTATTATTGTACCAGTGCTGCGCAATTATTAATTGTTTAGCTTAACCCTTTCACTAGTGAGTTAAAAAAAAAAATTGGTCGGCGCCCATGAAGGGAGTTTTTTCCCCCCGTCATTCTTCGTTATTCTTGCGAAAAATATTCGACACAATGATTTGAAACTTACTACATGCACGCAACAGATATTCATTGAAGTGCACAGAAAAAATCAGATAAATGGCTTTAATAGTTTTGGAGAACCATTCTTTTAAATTACGGGCGGTATTGAACTAAAATTGAAAATCTCCCGTGTCGCGAAAACGCGTCCGTAAGTCGGCATTAGTTAGGCTAAAAATCGTTGTTCCCACCTAATAAGCGATAGTATGAAGGTTTATCGGCTCCTTTTCCGTTTTAGTTTTGCATCGTAGCTGCTTTTTTTAATTTTTAATGTTGTGTAACATCATCTTTCTCGTGATTTTCAACGACGAACAAAGCACACGCGCTCACATAAAATCCGAAGCGCGCCATGGCATCCATGTTGAAATCACGCGTTAGCCAATGAGAGCGCACCAAATTAGTCACGTGGTGTCAACCGGCCAATTAGAGAACACGATCCGCAAATGCTTTGGAAAGTAAAGATTGAGACAGCCAGGAACAGCCTACTACAATTCGTGTGATTGGCCAATGCGAAATGGGCATCGAGAAAATATGTTACGAGGCCTGCATAGGGGGGAATTCCAGCTTTTCAACTAGTCCAAGATGGCGGCGCCCAATCAATTCGTTCGATCGCTACCGCTGATTGAAAATAACCAATTTTCTGCCTTCTAACTTCGGAAAAAAAGAATCGCAACGACATTTTTGGAGTTTTTAGTGAGACTACACTCTACTAAAATGCTTTTTATAAAATGATAGACACCAGTAACAACGTTTTGCTTACAGAAATCGATGCACAACTTATCAGGTAGCGAATTTCAGCTTTTGTCATTTCCGATATTTTGGCCGCGGATTTTATTTTTTGACTCGCAGTTCCCCGTAAGCTACAACGTATATATACGTTCATACTAGTTAAAGGGTTAACAGGTGTATACATGACCCTTGAACACTTGGGGGCCCAGTCTCGAGAACTTCACGCAAAGTGAGTTATGGTCACATCCATTGGAGCTAACAGGGGCGCGTCCATTGCAGACAGCTGGCGGCCCAAGACTGATGGCGTGAGTGTTTTCAATGATCCTGAATAATGACGAAATAAAACAACTATAAACTACTTGTACGGCATGAAAAATATTGAAAAAAGATTGCAGAAGCAGAAAAAGATGCTGAAATGGAAGAATAACCAGGGGATGTTATAATTCCAAGGTTTCCCGGGTACAGCAAATTGAATATTTTCGTTACAGCTATACGCAGTCGAACTTCATACGATGGTCCCAAGTACATTTTTACATTAATTTACAATATAACTATTGCGTCCGCATTTTTTTTTATACTTAAAGAATGCTCCATTATTTACTACAATTTATTTTGCTCAGTCATGCAAACTTGTTTATGGTAGCCGTGTTTTAGCCTTGGTCTTTTTAACGGAGAATTCTTAAAAAATACAACTGGACGGCGAAGTGAACCAAACTGCACAAAGCGACAGTGCAAATGAAACGCATCACATGACGAAAATGACAGTGATCGTGCCACAAGTAAATGATGAACGACCTAATTCCTTACCAGATATGACTGTCCAAAAAATTAGTCTGACCGAGAGACCACAACACAACAAAGAAGACCTCAACGATTTTCTTTCATAGTGGGTGATAACCTTTAACCTAGTGACTTCTTCTTTCCCAGTTAACATGTAAACCCAGCACTGAAGCCGGGGGCGTGTTAGGTCTACTAATTCGTATTTTCGTAATTTTTGTATGTGTGAGGTCTGGTTGCAGTTGTACCACAACTTTAACTTTTACATTCCTGTAAATAAATAGTCGTAGTTGCTCTACCTAACAAAGTTAGTTAGCATTTAGCAATCAAAATCATTAAACGGTTGCAACATGTTTTCAAGATTTATTGAAAGTTGATGGAGAAGAGGATCCAAGTCAGAAAACTGGGGATGGAGCACTAACAAGACGAAACTGAATTTTCCAACTTAAAAGTGAAATGTAGCTATGGGCGGTTAATAGGCGATTTACAGAAGGTCTACCAAGTTATCATGGACATGAAGTGTCCGGTTTGTAAAGTAGTGACGACATTCCACCAAGAAAAGATAACTACATGGTCTGCATTTTTTTCAACTGGATAATACAAATCCTATTTTTCCTTTTTAGATGGCAGCTTTACAGTCCCCGTTTTATGGTGACAAGATGAACTTGTATTCCTTATGCAAGAAAATTGAAGAATGTGATTACCCTCCTCTGCCTTCAGAATACTATTCATCAGAGGTAACACAATTGTCAAATGCTTTAACATCCATTAAAAAATGAAAATTAAGATAACTAGCTAACCACGCCATTCTAGCAAGCCCCCCCCCCCCCCCCCCACATTCCACTCATTGCACGGTCCGATTACCCCCATCCCTCGAAAACCCTGGTGTAATACCGTTTTCAACGGAGGACACCACTATTATTCTCTGTTTTGATACCAAGAGAGATAAGCCCGCAACAATGATAGTGTATGCAGTGATTGTTACTCAACCAACTTTGAAGCTATTCAACTGGGCTGTAATAGCCAGCCTTATTGAAACAATATGTGGTTGTTGACTGCTCGCCCCTTTTTCTTTGCTACCGTGCCAAGAATGAACCCCCGCACACCCCTTTTGCTGCTTGTTACAGGGCACTGCTGAACCCGGCTCTATCAGCCAACATTATTGAAGCTATATTTCATGATTATCGCCCTCGTCCTCTTTCATTTTAGTGCATGCTGATGATTTTGCTAAGGGCATCCCAACTAAGCTTAACGAAACGTTTCAACTTTTTTTCCAGTTGCGTGATCTGGTGAATGCTTGCATCAACCCCGATCCTCACAAGCGACCCGATATAACCTACGTCTACTCTGTTGCCAGAGAAATGCACCAGAAAATGGTACCGCCTTCATCAGCCACCTCCGTCCAGTCGTACGTACCTGGCAGCAGTGATGACGATAGCAAAACGTAGAGCAAGACTAGGGCAATAAATTATTGTATTTTTCTGTGCCATATCTGCAGAATTGGTATGTCCAGTAACTGTAGAATTGTTAACGTGCCTTTCCCCTATCAAAGTATTACTGTGATCAGTGTGTATTTCAGTCTTATTAATCAACAAGCATGTGTGCAATAATAACCACAGCTCCCCCTCAAAGTAGTGTCCCGCCTAGTAATATGCATTATTAAATGTTATTCATGTAACTGATAAAGGACTACCAATCACAGTTTCTGCCGAACCATTGGATTATATAACCAGCCAGCCGATAACGAACTGATCAAACCCATCATTAACGACACAAGTCGTTAGCATATTTCATGGTTCAACGGATATTTTTAAAAATAAGAAATTTTCGATTACTGGCAAATTTAAATAAAAAAAAAACCATCAAGAATGACTTAAATCCAGTACAGCCTTACTAGTGAATTGGCACTGCTGGCCTTTTTTGCTATGCCGCTAGTATCCACTACTAGTCGTCATGTTGCATTATAAATCTGCAATAAACATGCGGAAGCTAACACAACCTACTGTTGAAAATGTGGCAGTAGTGTCTAGTCCTGTTGCTAGCTATGTATTTTTTAGCAGTCGGCTAGTATGACTGCACTCTGTACCTGCCTCCGTATACTTCAACTATATATTTTATGAGCATTAAACTCTACCTCTAGCTTTTAGTGATAACCAAAAAAATACTTCAGAATGTTGGTTGCTAAATTTTGATAACTGCCTGCAAAAACCTCTTCCTTGTAATATCTTTTAAGTGTACATTCACGTATGTGCGTAATGCAACACTGCAGGCAATATAAAAAATTAACAAGTTACTGCACTTCACGTGCACTGCTGCTTGTTTACGTAACGAACATTCTCCCTACTTTCTCTTTATTGCTAAGAAATGGCTGTGAATATGCCTTGCCTCAAGTATACAGAAGCCTGGTAGCCAGCAGTTATGTTCCTGTTCACCACAATCTTATGATCAATATTAATCAAATGGTACCACATTACGATCAACAGAAAGGCATGGTAATGGCAGTTTGGGAAGCATGCATTTTTTTTTTACAAAGTTGTGCTTACATTCTGTAACTTGGCAATAAACGTGATCAAAATTATTAAACATCTATTTGCCAATGACAGCAGATGTAATAGGTTTCTGTTAAAAATTTTCTCAGGTTATAAAGCGTATCTTTATTTACATCAAGTCAATGTGCTACGCATGTTGAAATTTGAATAAGGCTGGTTGAATAATAAAAATTCCAGCGTTTTGATAGCAGTACTGAAAGGGGAATTTAAAATGAACCACTTAGAATTACGTTTAAATCAGAAAAGTATTTTTTGTTGTGCCCGGCATAAGACACTTTCATCCCATTTAGAACCAAAATTAACGTACGTATGATTTAATGACCCAAAATTTAATGGATTTTTTTTCATGAATAAAAAAATACCAGTGAACGGATTCTCACCACGGCAAACAATCCTGATTGAACAAATCGAGAATTATAGTCCACAAAAAGTGTAAGATTGTCGCTGCCAAGGATTACGTACGGAGTACAGATCCACGGATTTTATAAAATGCAGATTTCATTATCTTGTGGCCTTGCGTTGATTTTCATCAGTCTATATCAATGTGAGGAATTTGCAAACCATGCTCGTGTTCTGAATAAAACCATTGCGTTTGCAACTTCAAAAGAAATAAATGGCTGACTTTAACAAGGCTTTCATAAGGTTGTGGTAGTGCCACTGTTACGCTTATAGTTGGTGTAGTAGTAAAAAATCTGAGGTGAGATTTTTAAACTATATTTTAGTTTTTCCTATATAATTACAAAATGTAACCCCCTAGTGTGGGCTTCATGAAACTCGGTGTGCCAACACGTCTCGTTCCCCAGCGCAATCATGGAATTAGAACCACTGGATAGTTCTCGAAAAAAAAATTCGTGCTGTATTCAAATGTCCACAGTCTTTTAAAGAAGCAAAATTTGAAAAAAAAGTACAGCTTGTGTTTGAAATACATCGGTATAATCACTCTTGTGCCTTTATCCCTCCTGTCCATTATTGCCATCTATGGTTTTAGTCAGTTATCCTGTTAATGTTACTTATTAGTTGTTATTCTATTAATGTTATGTATTAGTTTTATACTTGTTTGCAGTATGTGGTTTAATGCACTGGTAAAATTGTTATACCGGCTGCTAAACTGTATTACAAGTGTTTCAGCATCATGTATTGTAAAAGACTTTCTCAAAACTGTTGAGAAGAAATTATTTTATTTAAGAGATTATGTATATTACTGTTATGCACCAAATAAACATGTTGTTGTAAACCAAGATTTATTCATATAAAGAACACATGGTAGCAAAAAAACTGTCAAACCCACAATTTTAAGCCGAAGTATCCATAGCATCTGCATCAATTCGACGTACAACGTCATTTTCAACCTCCAGCTGAATGGTACGAGTGGAGAGGATCGGTGTAGTACCAGGTGGGTATTGATAATGTCCTTGTCTGCAAAAAAAAATAAACTTTATTTGTAAATGAGGTATCGCGCGTACAGGACATCGGGGGTTCTACCTAATGTTTTTTTTGGTCACTAGGGAAAAGTTATTTTCTACAGTTGGAAGTTTAAGTATATGAAACATTACGTCATTGTGCCAAATTAAGAATTGTCATAATCTACACTCTTCAGTCCATGTTGAAACTTAACAGCAATATTTACAGTAAATGTTTATTGTAGTTTTTACTTTTGAACACTAAGTTAATGATTGGTGCGTGTGTATTACTGCTGCTACCTGGCTAAGCAACATAGCTGTAAAACGGTAAAAATCTATTAAGGTGATGAATGGAAGACGATTTGAAAAAGTAGGCTGGTGTATGTGGCTGTGCGTTTTATCAGACTGTTTTTGGGATGAAATTCTAAAATATACATTATTTGATAACCTAATGAAAGAAAAAAATCCAACTATTATGCCATGTTTGAAAGCTACATTCTAATTATGTCTAAGCGGTTTCTTCCTCTTTATTAATAAGCACCGAGTTTGCAAATGTTTCACTTGAGCTAAACACTACAGCAAAACTGAAAAACTAAAACCTTCAGGAAAAACTTCGTAGTGTTCCTTTCCCGTTTTAACTACAGTTTAACCTTACCTTAAACACCAAATAAGTTTGTTTTTTGTTTTGCAATTTATGCTTGGCATGTAATGTTACTTTTCTGTACTACTTATCAATATCAAGGCGTACCAAATGTTGCGCCCCTTGAATGAAAATCCTCCATTATTAGTTGTTGGTAACAGCTCTCTCTCACCCTTTTGCCTTTATTCAAATTGACAATGGAAACCAAATTGACAATTGAGCTGCTTGTGTTAGTATTCGAGTGTGGCCTATATTGGCAGTTTCAGTATTGCTACTAACACCGCTTTGTCTACATGATGCATCAAAAGTGCGATAATTTTATTTCTTTGTGCCGAAAGACAGACGGTGAGGTTGCGGACAAAGAAAAGCAGTCATTATAACAGCCAATCGAAACAACAAATTAAGGCCACTGAGATGTAATACACAAATACAAAACAACATGCCAGGAAAGGCCCTTCTAATAACAACGAGGCCTTAAATGTGACTCCTCTTTATATTTGTTACATCAACACAAACATTAAAAACAAGCATACTGTGAGTGTAAAGAAAATCGAAAAATACACAATGTCACATCGCAGAAATTACTCCAATTTTGCACATTTTCGACATAATTCAAGCGGAAAAAGACGGGAAAACATCTCCTTATGGCAAGAGGCTACGATTGCCAATCTTGGCTATGGTGTGTATGCTTGGGGGAACATCTGCCTAGAATGCCAACCAAACGCAGTGGTCATCTGATTGACAAGCATTGTCATTGGTGACAAGCTATTGTTAGAATAGTGCCGCAGTGTACAAGGTTAACAGACTCCAAAAGGCCTGTCAGAAAACAATACTATAACCGGCATTAATTTGCAGAATTTAATCAAGGACCACCTTAGTGGTTCTCCCGCCAAGTTCAATAATTGTCACACTTCATTGTAAGAAAGTCGTCGT
>JAHWFP010062535.1:19676-35472 GCA_023313725.1 Lithobius niger
CCGCCAAGTTCAATAATTGTCACACTTCATTGTAAGAAAGTCGTCGTTTAATTCCTGCATTGTTGTTGCTTGGCCACTAGCTTTTGGTACTTTTAACACAAACCAGAGCTGAGCGTATTTCACGATGGCGAGGATAAATACCTATGCAGCGATACAGCTTGAAAATTGTTGGAAATGGGCAGCCTTTGTGCCCTGACAAGCATAGTTATATTTCAATCACATGCATAAACTGTATAAATGTCATAAAAGTGTGTGAAGATCGTTGACTTCGGCTGACTACTATATACTGACTACTAACTACTAATTCCACTCATATAAAATAAATTTGTAACAGACACGAATAAAATTTGGTATTCAACACTCTTAACTCCAATATGTGCCTTTTAAGGTTTGACGTTTGGGGAGGCAGGCATTAAAAAGATTGCAATCATTTGTAATGCTATTTTTCTGTTATGTTGGGAAAACGCCACAGTGATCAAAATAAGCATTACTCTTTTTTAGAACGAGTAACAATGCAAACGGACTGCCAGAAATAATCGGCAACACAACATTGTTTGCACTACTTGTTTGTAGTAGGGCATATGGCTTCGGGCCACTTAGCTCTTAACAAATCCGCAGTCCGCGCTACTTATTATTGATGGTTGAATGGAAATCAGCAAATGATTTAATTATATGACTGAAGTCCTCACACCAGCAAAACTAAACAAAAAATTAATATCTCCGTTCGTATTCAATATTTCACAACCAAACTTGGCCAGATAGTAGATAAATGGCAATGACAAAAATAAGACGCCACAAAAAAAAAACTACAAAAAAAATGATATCTAAAACAAAACTCATAAGGATGAAAGAACCCACCAAGTTTCAGCCAATCAAAGTAGTGATATCAGAGCCAAAAAGGCTGCCACCAAGTTACTACATTAGTTGCCAAGCTAATCCCGACTATTACCTCACACGTTAAATCAAAAACTTGACTATTGCTACTAATAGCCATGGTCAGGTTTTTGATTTAACCTTTGATCTCATACTCGGTGGGACTAGCTTGGCAACTAATGTAGTAACTTGGTGGCAGCCTTTTTGGCTCTGATATCACTACTTTGATTGGCTGAAACTTTGGCGGGTCCTTTCCCCCTTTTGGTTTTGTTTTATGAATTTCACCCAAAAAATGACGATTTTTTAAAAAAGTGACCAACCTGTGAAAAAAGTGACTTGGTACAAGCCCTGCATACTGTATTACCTATTTTCAGCTTACCAGTAGGCAAGTTATGGATTTGAGCGCAACTACAGGACAATACGGTAGGTTCTAAAGCGACAAACCTAAAATCAAGTTGCAGACAATGCACCTAACGTAATATTACAAATAAAAGAACTAAACAGAATTTATACATACCTGACACCTTTTATGTTTGCAATTTCGTATGGTCGAATAAACTCGACACCCGCCTTGGTGATGATGCACAGATCAACGTTACTACCAGACCCCAAATCGTTGAAGATTCCCCCAGCAATGGCATCACGCATTAAGCGTTTCGCATCTTCTAACTTAAAAAAAAAACAATATTGAACCCAATTAGTGATTCAGTAGTAACACTTAATCAAACATCACATAAAACATTATACGGTGTCACATAATTAACCAATGGGATCTACTAAAGCTGCACAAATACCGATACTAGGTCGGATCGGTTGCAGATATTATTGGTATCAGACCGCTATCGGCAACTTTTACAGAAATATCGATAACTCTGGAACCATTTGAGATATTTTTATTTTCCAGGTCTTTAAGGACCCAAATAAACCCACGATGCGGTTTATTAATAAACTCAAAACCAGACTGGCTTCAGCAAGCTGAAAAGTAGAAACTACTGCTTGTATGGGGTTCTATTCTACTGAATGGCAGACACCCACATTTAGGCCTATTAATAGCACTTGATCACTTAAAATCAAAATGTTAAGAGCTTTACAAAAACAATGCCTCATGGTGAACGTAGAATAATCCCTCCCCTCCCTTCATCCTGCCCCCGCCGGTACCCCACCAGAAGCAAGAGCAAGTCAACTGGCCGAACTCCACTCCCTTTCTCTTCCCGTCACTTCTGAGCATACAGAGCCTGAAATAAAAGAAAGAGGAGCCACTTTGCCCCTCTTCAAACATAAGCAGTCGAGCACCCTCAGCAAAATTGTGTATGGGATTCCCTGCAAAAACTGCAAGGTTGCCTGTATTATACAAACTAAAAAAAAAGGCTTCAGGAAAAAAAATCCATGAATACATAGGAGCAACCCGATGGAGAGAGAAACTTAGCGATGTAGCTCAGCAAGCACACGATAGCTTGGGATAAGAATTCAACCCTACTTCATTTTCACTATCGGGTTCCCCTTATGAACCTCACTTGGCCATCCTACGACTAAACTGACAGTCTTATACACACACATCTAACCTCCAGGTTTGATTCTATTTAGACATGCGACAATCCACCACTAACCAAAAATGTTGATCGTCCCTCAACCTGGAGATGAACCACACATGAGGGAGGTTTGAATTTTTGTGCACTAACAGTCATCATGTAGTTTCGACCAACTCATACCTGCCGTTGTTGCAAGGGTTCCGAAGAAAGAATAGTCGTTTATCTGAAAATTTAAGCAAACTGACTGGTTTGCTTAAATGGTGGTGAAAGTGTGCTTTTTTTTGTTTAAATTATATCTGTACATCGCCGGTTACCAGTTTTCTAAATGGACTTGTATTTCCTAAGGTTTTTTTTTTTAATTAATTTCGTTGAGCTTTAAGTCAACTGAAGCAATTTAATGCTCGTGTGGCTGAACTGGCTCAATTTTGAACATTACCAGACTTTTTTTGAGAAGAAGAAATATCTGGTAAAGGGAAGAGCCAAACCGGGGATTCGAACCGGGAAACCTCCAATAATAAGGGCTGAAAGGTTGTCCAGAATCGGCCAGAATAGTTCCCATAGCCGCTGAAGGAGCATGGTAGCCTCTCGTGCTACTCTGGCCGACAGTCCTGTAGGGGACTATGCCAAGATCCCCTTTCCAGGGGTTCGGCCAGATCCACAAATCTTCAGCAACCAGGCTGAGCTCTCATTACTGCTTCACATCCTTCAACTACTGCAGTAAATTGTCCAGGTTGCATACATTGAGCTTTAAAACAACCTGGTGGCAATTGCCCCAAATACCACAAGTTATTTCCAACCCTGGAGGACGCCCTGTAGATAATATGACTATTGGCAACATTTTGAGAACTGAATCGGTACTGGTATTAGATCGGTAAAGTTAATGTCACGTCATAGCAGCCATAGTATTTACTTGTGTCTGTAAGATGAGGAGATAAAACAAATATTGCTGTGTTTAAAAACTAATCAGTTGTTAATAGCAAATGCCTACCTCCATGTTTGCTTTCCACCCTTGTTCCATCATGGACATGGCAGCCAGGGAACCAGAACCCATAGTAACATATGGAAGTTTGTCTGTAGAGCCATGAGGGTAGATGCAGTACAAGTGGGGTCCCCACTGGTCTACACCACCAAGAACTAGCGCAGCTCCAATGAAGCCTTGATACCTAACCATGAACAAATGTCACATTAATACCAAGCTCAAAAACACTTTCAATATTAATTCACATAGAATAATAACATGCCCATTTCCATGTTGGCAGAGCTGCAGTAATGGGCGTAACTCCATTTCAACAGATTTGAGTCAATTACCTATACTTCAAGTGAACAGCAAATCAAGTCTCCATTTCTATTTTCTACCTCAATTCCAATTCATGAGACAGATTCAATCCAACCAAATTATTGCCATATTTCAATGCAATTCAATTCAGTGCTGTATTTTGTTTACTATTCAAATCACTTTCACTCAATTACTTTTCATTCTTTAATCTGACTAATCAATGCCAATTCTCTGACTTGTTTTTGCTCCTCAGTCCAAGTCAATTCCCGTGAGATTCAAGAAGTATTTTGATCAATTCCATTCAACTCCACCTAATTCAGCATAAATTTAGGATATTTCGAAGCTTCTGGTGAATTTTGGGGCCGAAATTGGGTATAATCAGGAGAAAATAAATCAAGCATACGTAGTAGGCGAGGAGTACCTTTCTCGGTTGCAATTTCATTACCGGTATTATCGCTTTGTTATGCCCCCGTGCGGCAGATTGCGGCCCTACTGCTAGTAGTTACGTTTGCTGCAAGATGGCAAACAGACAATGAGCGACAATAATTAAATTTTGTTTTATGGAGCTTAATTAAAGTATTACTTTTAAGTTTTAATTAAAAAATAGTGAAATAAAATTTATCCTATTTAGTACAAGATTTGGACTTTGTTAGGTCCACCCAATCCCACACAGTCTAGTAAAGTTACGTTGGACCAAAGTTTGAACTCACTTTTTGGCCTAAGACATGCAATTAACAATGGAGGCACGTTTCACTTCGCTGACGAACATTCGTTGTAAACAGCACGAATTGACATTTCGGGTGGATATAATGGAACAAATTACAACGCTGAGCAGACAGGTAATCATTGTAGAATCGATGGAAAATCTCTGAATGTTATTTAGAATCTACTTGAAAAAACATGGCATGTCAATGATTAGGCTTAGACATTAACATGTGTAGAAGTCAATCCAAGGAGGAGGGTCACTGATGCCGCCCCGCGTTGGTTTGTTACGCGGCCCTTGCCCGGCATGAGGGCCCCTTTATGCTACGATCAATGACTCACCTTTACATTCTTGAAGCTAGAATTTAATTGCGACGGCAAAGGTGTCGTTGCCATGGTAACAACGCTACCTGGATTAGTTAAATCTGACATTGAGTCAATGCTTGCAGTCATATAATTATACACAATAAGATAAAGAATTCCTCCTTATTAAATAATTTGTCCAGTTGCTTTAACTCACAATATTGACAGTTTTCGTTGCGAGCGGGCAGAGCTAAAACCACCGCCATGTTGGAATTTTACATGATTTTTAGCTTCTAGTTCAGGGATGAAGAACCTCTATTTACATACGTGCCAATAAAACAAAAATTAGCTTCAAAACATGCAGTGCGTACCACATCACCGCAAATTCCGTCCTTGCTTTTCATATGCTAATTTTTCGATGCGCCGTTTGTACGTGCACAGCATCATTTTGATGCATGCTTCACTATTCTTTTCCAGTAGGCGATTCCGTGTGGTCGAGTAGATAGTGTTCATGTGCGAGTATACTGGTTCGCAATAGCAGCTGTATCCAAATGTCACTAACAATGTAAACGCCAACTTTTTCATAGTGGCAAAGTCACAAAGAAACTCGTTTCAACATTGAAATTTTAGGTTTTCTGGTTTGGTAGTACTTTCTTTTCAGCACATTTGTGTTGAGGCTGGTTCTGCTCTCTTGTTCGATTAGTTTAATTATTATTCAATACTTGAAACACACTTTTCCAAATTTCCTTTTCACAAAAGTTTTAATTGTTGAAAAAGTTCCAATATTACTAAGTTTTGGTTTCTTGGTTTGATCTGAAACCCATGTTTTCAACAGAACCTTTCGACTCAGCAGACAAAGAAGAATCGGCAGGATTTGTTACTACAGTTACAGAAAACGTGCTGTGTAATGTGCTTTACCAATTCCGACGTTGCCCGTGAGTTTCCAATTCACTCAAGGGACTCGGCTCCCATTGCTCTACAGAAAAGAGGAGAAAGCAAGTCAAAACTGTCATACTGTAACTTCTTATACGGAGTGCGTTTATTTTGTTAGGAAAAAACATCTCATAGTGTGATAATTTTTCAAAAGGATCGCGTGCCACTAGAAAAGCTCCTGCATGCCACCTTTGGCACTCGTGCCACTAGAAAAGCTCCTGCATGCCACCTTTGGCACGCGTGCCATAGGTTCGCCATCCTGGTTCTAGTTGCAAGAGAATGGAAAGGCGAGTCAATGCGTACACACGTCCCGATGACTGTTTGTGGAAAGTGAGATCGGTTTGAATAGAATAGCGATGAGTTATACAGATCGACGCTGTTAAGTCATCGGTTTAAAATTTAACTCAAAGTGATTTAGTGGTTTAGTCAGTGATTTTTTGTGTAAACTTTTCGAGAATATCTTTCTACAATCACTGTTATTGCCGCTGGTTTTTCAACTACTATTTGTTTGCTAGCTCAACAAGATTGATTTTATAAGTACTGGTATTGTATTGGTTTTGCTGATACTTTGCTTGTCAGTATCACTAACGGATATAAACAAGTCGTAATCTGGAAAAGCGCTAACCATAACAATGCAGCACGATTAAGGTAGCCGTAACAATAGAAGTAACAAAGCAAGTAACAACGTATTTGGGGAAAGAGGGAATCACCAAAAAACTGTAAATATCTCAAAATATTAATCTCCAATGTTAAGATATAAAGGGACTGTGTTGTAAAACATAGAACTGGTAAGCTGCATAGAGATAACCAGTTGTGTTGCGATTACCTGTATGTAAAAATAGAACCCTTAATCAGCACGTTGAACACCAGTAAACAGCGGCTACAGTGGTTCACTAATGACATTACCGATCGATCACAATTGTAACGCTCAAATTCAAAAACAAAAATACTCTCAGTACTCTCAGTGTTTTTGAATTTGAGCGTTACAATTGTGATCGATTGATTTCGAACATTCAACGTAGAAGATGGTTCATTTTTTCGCTGACATTACTGAGAATCTTACTGACAATAACAGAAACTAAATACAGTTTCACCACCAATCCAAGACTTTATCCGACCTGCACTGAGGGACAGACTATATGGCACGATGGGAGGTCCACCCAAAACGTATATAGATCAGTGGTCGAAATGCGGTAGCGAGTTTTTGAACCTGGTGACAGTTAAAAACACCACCATGTAAATAGAAGAATACATTTTCCCCGTTCGTTTGTCAGATTTCTGAAGATGGCAATCGTTGAATCTCAACAAAATTTAAGTAACTTCAATTTAAGCGATTGGTGGTAAAAGGGTATTTTGTTTCTTCTGTTGTCAGTAAACTCCTCAGCAATGGTAGTCGGCTAGCTCCAAGTCTGGTTTACGGCAGGATGAGACCGATATGTCCCTTTGCACTTCATAGATTAGTTTGTCGAAGGTTGAACCGTGAAGCAAATTAACACTTTTGCTACATCAAGACACTACAATTGCACAATAACCTACCTGAAGAGCATCTGTTTCAGAAGTCGATTGGCAGCTACAACTGGAACGACACGACCTGTCGCTAGCCGATGCAACTCAAGCTGAGAAGCTATCATTTGAGTTGTCATTTCGGTGTCGGCTGCTGTCCCAGCCCCACAACAACTGAAAATATCAGAAAATATAAAGTTTTCTTCATATACGTTATGATCTTTTGGTTGAACTTGGGCATTTTTTTCTTCTCTATTATGGCCCAGCTTGTTCACAATTTTTGTTGAAAACAGATGTTATAGCCTTACTTCAGTAACACTAACAATGTTAGCACTAGTGACTGCTACCAAATCGATGCCGTCATTTATATACTCTTATCACCTAGGACTGGGAAAAAATTTTCACACAACATTCCTACATTGAATTTTTTTTTAATAATTTTCAATATCATTTCCACATTCAATTTAATGATTAAAAGACTTTCTTACATTCTACTTAGCGATTAAAGGGCCACTTACTACATGTTGGGTGCCAAATAGTGAATTTTAGAGCAGTTCTTGTCCGCAACAATGTTTCCATCAGTCGCTCGTGTGTCAGCACCCAAGACAACTCCATCCTACAGGGAAAAATATTTAATTTGAAGTTAAGCACACAATTTCCGTTAACACAATTGGTTATTCACTGCAGTGCTTTAAAAAATAAAAATATTCAAATCAAAATTAAGTAGGATGCTCCTCCCCTCCCCCATATCCAAGAAAAAATTATGGAATGTCCTTTAACGAATATTTACTTCCAAAAAAACGATGGAATATCAGCATCCAACCACACTGCATTTGGTAAATTAAAATCTGGCAGCGATACCAAAATACCAAGCATTGTCTTTATTCATAACCAGCACCACACCAACCATTTCTCAAACATGCTGTACAGTTTTCCTTTAGTCCGTGAAAAGAAATATGTTTGGTTCTCAAGCATTTTCATTAATTTTATTGGAAAGTAACTTGAGTCTGTTTTTAACTTCATGGCACCATTTGATTTTAATTTTACAGAGCTGCAAAAGGATAGCTTTGCTTAACATAGAGTGCAATTATTTAATATTAAGTTAGGCTAAATAATACTTATTTTCACCTAACTAAATTGCTTTTCCTTGTAATGTAATAAATTTAACTCGCGCTAGCAAGTAAAAAGCGACGACCAAGGGCAATTTTGACCACCAAGTAAGGCCTGAGAAACAACTAATTTGTTTTTCTAGGCCTTACTTGATTTAAACACATAAGCTTCCCAGTAAGAATTAAAAGTATGTAATATGAAAATATGAAGAATGTGCAAAGGAGAGATTCTTGTTAGGCTATTTATGTAGTTTTTGCCCACCACGAAAGAGTCAAATTTGGCATGGAAAACTAATTTCCATGGTGGCTCCATTGCTTCCTGTTTGTGAACTTAGTTGCTGTAGCGTACAGGGTTTTTTTTTTTTTTGTCATATTGTTATTAGTGGTGACAACAGAAAGTTTACTGGAAAACCATGCAAAATATAGTTAATCAGTTTTGAACTGGCCGGTTCGGTTAATCAACTTTAGTGTTGGCCGGTATTCAGTTTTTCGGTTCAGTTCGGTATTGGTTCTTTCCAAAAAGAAAACCTAGGTATTTCGGTATTTCGGTTTTATAATTTATGTCAACAATTTTTTATTTCATTTTACGCAAGATGCCTACACTAATACTGAAAGAAAATTCGAATTTTTTTCCACAGGGCCTACTAAGTATTTAAGTCCGGAGCTGTCAATTACAAGGAGGCGTGACGCATTCATACGAAGGTCATTCGGCTGGCTGAAAAAACTATGCGATGCGCTTAGTCTAAATCCACCGCATCGTGCTAGAAACTCGCTACGATCTATGAATAAAAACTATAACAAAATTTTAATTACTAATTTGTTGGTTCTTATTGAAAATTGGTACATAAAATTTGTAATTTAAAAGAAATCATAAAACCGAAAACGTGCACGGTTATTAAAAAAACCGAAAACGGTATCGGTTTTTTATGAAAACCGAAAACCGGAACCGCCCAACTCTAATCATCTTTGGTGCGTTTGGTCAAAGCCACCTACAGAAAGGCCGTATCAGCTTTGCCTTCCACAATGCTCAGTTAGAAGGCGACACAAATACCGACGCGACAAGTGTGCCAAGTGGCGCCGTCGGATGACAGAATTTGGAGCCCTCCTCAGTTAATTTGAAATTTCGCCGCTTGGTACAGAGATGGCAGCACTTAGCAAACTTACAGTTGCTTTTCTGTCAATGGTTAATTTTAGTCACCTTTTTTGGTCTGATCTGAAAAGGCCGCTTTGGTTTGGTGGACTCTTAAGCTTATTAAAAATTTGCAAGAACGCAGCAATGGATTTGTCTTAATTCTGGTGTTACTTGTGTGAAGGAAACCCCGAGTAACAGGGCCGAAAAGGCCGTTTTTACAAGACTTTAAAATAATCTAGCCAATTGAGGCTCCACACAACCAAGATTAGTTCCACACCAAGTTGGGAAACGCGCCGCGTTCCTTTATGGCCGATTGTGTGCCACTTTTTGTTCCTGCCGCTAGGCCGCCGCTCCGATCGCTGGATGGGCCACGCAGTGCAATGCAGCAATGTGGAAATCGTACTTCTTTTAAAGCATGGTGAGCGTACAATGCGTTTCAAAACAACAAAAACAGCTGTGCAGCACAACAATAAGTAGACGAAAACTAAATAAATAAATAATTGTGATGAAAACCCAAAAAAATTATACGAACGAATATAACATTAAAGTCTGTGAACCAGTTACATGGTCAACGGCAAACTGCTTGCAACGTCAGACTTTTTTAATTACTGCGGGCCCAATAATAACATATATTTTACGGGGAACGCGTCAATGTATGCACTCGTCCATGCGTTGAACAATGTGCAATTTAAGCAATTGTTAGACTAAGAATAAGATAGGTTTGCTAAATTTCGTGATACTTTTTTTTTTTAATTCTCAAACGGTGACACAACAATGAACATTACACGAAAAGTAAAAAAAAAAGAAGAAAAAAGTGGGCTTTGCTTTCAACGGCTATCACAGCACGCAGAGGACGTCTGACAATTTGGGAATTTAATTATTGTTAACAGGAATAAATCAAAACAATAAAAAAGTGCAAGTGCTAAAGACAGTATTACGGAAAAAGTACATGCGTTTTCTCGTGGAGACTTCTTTCATTATTTTTTAAAATCACAATTATTGTTTTTTTTTAAATCACAATTTGTTTCAGCTAAACAAGTAACTAAAACAGGGGTCGTAGGTTTAAGGGGGAAAAAGTAGGAAATAAGGAATTTTTTAAGTCATAAATACGGAAAAATAAAGAATTTTTCACTAAAAGTAGGTAGAAATAAGGAACTCTGGCATACCAGACTTAACAGGGATCGAAATGAGTGGTATCGCATCGCAATTTGCATCACAAATTTAAACTTTAACGATGCAAAATTAAATAATGTATCGCAGTTTAGCGACGCATCTGTATTAAACGAGACAACATAACAGCATAGTCGTGATCGGCTGACACGGAGATGATAATCCCTCCTACTTTATAAGCAGGCCAAGCGTTGCACATGCATTCCGGGAAATCATTGGTCCTACTATCTCCTTCGGTATTTACTAGTTGGTGGTGCTTTCATTTCAGACACGGGTCAGAATAGTCTTAACGTGCATTGGATGCCATAGTCTTGACCAAGCATCCGTGCGTGTAGCAAATTGAAACAAAAATGGCTATTGTTTCAAATAAAGTAAACTCTTTGTATTGTTTTTTACTAAATAAATTATTCTTTAAAAGTTGCTAACCATTTTTTCGTGACTGCTACGCATTTGTATTTTGTATCGCATTCCTGCTATGCAATTTTTCTAAGACAATTCGAGCCCTACTTAATAACAGTAAATGTGATAAAAGCTTACTCGATTCAAGAGCTGTAAAAAAGTAACTCTTCAATCTATACATCGATAGCTGCATTTTTGGGGGGGGGGGGGGGGAGTAGCTGGGAACGACCGCTAGACAAGTCTGACATGGTCATACTTGAGACAAGAATTTTTTAGTAGGCCTACACTTTTTTCTGAACCTTTTAAAAAATTTGTAACTTATTTAAAAAAAAGCCTACTACGCAACTTGCCAGCAATATCGTAATAATCATCGAGACGTGAAGTGTATAAGCATTCTCTTCAGCAAGACTCATCTCTCGCTACTATTTTAACGTTATAGCCGTTGGGAAATGGGGGGGGGGAGTAAAAAACAATACATTATCGCTACTAAGCTATTTTTTCCTCCTCATTTCACATTTGATGTTTACTTTTTGTTAAATAGCCTAACTCCAAAGTTGTTTGAGATAGTCTTGAAGTGTGGAGCCTAAGCCATAGGAATGCTCGTTTCGAGCTGGTTAAAATCACTGGCATTCACAGGAGGGGGCAGGGCCGGAAGGGGGGGGGGGGAGCATTGTTCCTGCCCTTTTCGAAAAAATGCCCTTTTACTCTTTTTGTAAAAAAATATGTCGTATTTTGGTTTTCTGGCCTGATAAACGCTGGTGCTGCAACCAGAGAAAGGGCGTAGAGGCTTAGAAAGGGTAAAAAGAAGGCCAGGAAAGGGGCAGAAAGGGGCATAAAATGGTAAAAAAGAGAGACAAGCTTACAAAAGGGTAAAAAAAACTGACGAGCAAAAAAAAAAGGTCTCCAGAAACAATACCTCAGCGTGCTCTTTTACTACTACTACTACTAGTTAAAATGTGTTAAAATCGGTCACAAATTCGCTAAAGTACAAATTAAATTGTTGTTGTAATACCCAAAATCAACATAACAAATTTCGACCCACGATGATTTAAGGAAAAAAGGGCACCGGCATTGTCCACTGTAACGTACCCAACGGCAGTGATACATTTTTATTTTATTAGCAGTACATGAAAAGCTGCTGCACGCAATTGTAGCTCATTAACTTTCCGAATATTATCTCGTTGTCGACGATCTACAAACTGGAAATAACCAAATGTGTGACGAAACCATTCTATCGGAGCTGGCTCAGCAAGCTCAACGCACATGGTGACGTAATACAGAACACTTAAGGTTTTTAATACTCATTCATTGTATCGGAAACGAAATTGCAAACAGCTAGTACTAAATTTAAACGGTGGAAACATAACAGTAGGCCAAGGACTTATCCAACAATTTATGCTTGGATGCTGACGATAGACTGGTGAAAAACGAAACCGTTACGCAAGGTCAGAAACCGGAAGTGATGATTTTCAACGCGTACGCGCAGAACACCTTGTTACGTTGAAAACAAGTCAGGGACCGAGTACGCCAAATGAAGTTCGTGCCTTACGTATTGAACTCAAATATTATACGTTATTTTATTAATTTACACTTAAATTTACAAACAAAATAAGCATGGCTGAAAAAAAGTAGGGAACTGTACATCTGAAAACACGAAAAAAGTAGGAAAATAAGGAAAAAGTAGGAACTCTACGACCCTTGATTAATGCCTCTTTATTAGTGGGGGCCTACATAAATCCTTCCGGTATATATCGCGCGACCCATTGAGAATGGCATTTGCAACATTTATACAGGCTAGAGTTAATGTCGCAAAATCATCTGGCACGCAAGAAAAAACAAGAAAATGAATGTGTTGGCAACATTTACATTCTTTTGACCTAATGTCGCAAAAGTGAGTCATGCAGGAAAGCCAACAGGGATTTATGTCCCTTTAACTTACACCTTAACAATAGAAGGAGGGGGGGGGGACGACACTGTCCATTATACTGTTTACAGATGGCCCGGAGAGTTGTGATGGACTTTTCTGAGAATTCTGAAGAGCATTTTAACCAAGGAAACTTTACCGTCAGATGTCAAAAGATCCAGAAATATTTGTGGTATCTTTTTCCCCACGCCACCTTTACAGCCACTGCAAAATTGTGCAGCGCCCCCCCCCCCCCCCCCAATTTTTTTTTTTTACACGTATAATTACCACCCAAGCTACCAGCACCAATCCACCAGAGAAATTTTGTGCGCTCCCTCGTCATTTTTTCAAAGTCGTCACCAGTTCATAATCATACCTTAAAAATCAATCCAGCGATTGTGGTGCCAGTCTTACGTGCTTTAGGTACTGACAATCCCTTGGTTTCCAGGTAAGCATTTCTTCAATAAATAAAAACGATATGTATTAGTATAACTTGTATTGGCATAAACATGACAATGCACAAACACCGGCCTTCTTACAGTTACAATACATACAACACTAGTCCTAAATCATGCTAGTTACAACCATTATCGTTCAACCAACTTTACATTATAATATTAAAGATTTCATACTTATAGGATTAGATCTTTTCCTTCAAGGGATATTGTACTTTCTTTAAATAGTTGCTAACTTTCAATGTTTCTTACCTTAAACAATTTTCAAACGAAAATCCAGCAGAACCACCACTTCCTAACGAATGAGCAGCCATGTTGATGATGGGCAACTTTTGAGAGCGAACGAAAACCCGAACTGTAACAATTAAAAAGAAACTACAAAAAAAAAAAAAAAAATAAACCGTGTCTTTACGGTGTTTATTCAGATTGTCTTACGTTTAAAATTTTCATTATGACAGTAACGTTCCTTGTGGAAGATAACAGTTTTTTCGATAATTTTTGTTATGTAGAAACCGAAGGCAACTAAAACAGTTGTAAAACTGACGTTTTAACAGTCTCTCCACCATAAAGACATATTGACATATCACTGGATGTATTGGTTAAAATTAGTTCCACTTACTGCAAATATTTAAAACAATTAAATTTGGGAAAAAAAAAAACTTTCTAGCTACATCACCATTTCTGAATCTCGAAATATCGATCGATTGGTTTGTCGCGGTTTGTCGTGATGACATCACACACAATTCATGTGTTCGGAAACTGGAAAGTTGACAACAAAGAGACATTGCTTTCTCAATGGGCGCCTTCGATAACTACCAATCCAAACCCAACCAAACTCATCCATCTGGAGACAGTTTCGGAACCGTTAACACACAGAATGTCCATGAATAAACGTCGCTCTGCCTCCAGACTGAATGAGTTTGGCTTGTGGTTTTCGAAGGCCCCGAATATATCTTGGCCGAGATCTATAGAGCAGCGTCAAGTGACGTCATACTGGCTACGACACACCATTTGGAGGGCATAGCTATTAGGTGCACTAGATTAAAATGTAAGAAAACAACGGCATTTCTAGTCAATACAGTGCTTTGAGAGCGGTTTTTCTTAGGCTTAAAAGAACGTTGTTTTCTCCAACAACAAAAATCGCGCGTTATAGGCTTAAAAAATTCAGTCTAATAGCATTGGTTTCAGTAAGACGACCTTCTTTTCGCCCTCCAGTGCTCCTTGCAGCTAACCTAGTTACTGGCTCCACCATACAGCTATACACAATAATACTTCGTTGTGTCACTGTACAACCAGAGATACTATAGCTACTATACTAGCGTTAGCTATAGTATCTCTGGCACAACGTTGTATTATTGTATATAACTCTATGCTAGAGCCAGTAACTGGGATAGCTGCAAGGGTCACTGGAGGGGAAAAGTAGGGCGTCTTACTGAAAACAATGCTGTTAAGAGTGGATTTCTTAGGCCCATAATGCGCGATTTATGTCGATTTGTTGGCAGTTGCTGACATTTTTAAGCAAGTGGAATCTTTATTACCCAATTACAACCTAGCAGCATAAGGGATTGGAGAAAACAACGTTTTTTTTTATGCTTATGAAATCCGCTCTGAACGCGCTGCCTTGACTAGAAGTGCCGTTGTTTAACCCTCTATTTCAATGAATCTAGGAAAAAAAAGCCGCGGAAAAAAGCCTGGAAAAAAAGCTGATGAAAAAAATCTGGTTGGAAATTTACAAAAATACTACCTAAATGTACTTACGTGTGTATTAATCATTCATTAGCGGCATGTTGCTCTATTCCTTTGGAATCCCGAAAGGAAAAGAAGTCACAAGTTTTCTCCCAAATTCCTTAACTGGGGAGGTGGTGGGGGAAAGGGTCGTCCTCAGTTTGGTCCGGTGACTTTCGATCATTAAAGGATAAATAATGAAATGACGAGTTTCCGCCATAATTTGGATAGGAGGGGAGGGTATGCGGGCACATAGGCAACGGACGATTAGGCACCGGACACTTAGGCACTGGACAAATAAACACCCAGACAAATAGGCACCTCCAAGTTTAATTTTTTTTAAAAATTGGGATGGATTGTCCTCAAATTGGGGGTGGGGGAGAAAAAAGGTTTGCTATAAAATGTTTGCAGCGTTCAAAACTGCTCAAGTTAGTTGGCAGGCATCTTTATTACACTAACATCTCTGATGTTATGTGTTAGCCGCAGCGAGCGCGGTAGCGCGAGCGAGGCAGCGTAATTTGGAACATTAATTCTCCACAAAAAATTTCGGGAAAAAATGCAAAAACTTCCCCCAACGGTCCACACGACTAAGCGCCCCAGATTTAAAACAAACGATACAGAATTTAAGGCCAATCTATCCCAATTTAAAAATAAAATAAAAAAAATTTGGTGCCTATTTGTCCGGGGTCTATATGCCCGGGCATGCCTATTTTTTGTCCGGTATCTAAATGTCCGAGTGCGTATTTGTCCAGTGCCTGAATTCGGGTGCGTATGTGGCCGGTGC
>JAHWFP010062536.1:0-42998 GCA_023313725.1 Lithobius niger
GTCTGCTTGATCATGGCCACAACCATGTAACGTTCGTTTTTGAAGTTTAGTGCCTCGTTGTGTTCTGAAGAAGGTGAACGGCCTGTTTTCACCAAAAATTCAAGGGAGAATATTTTTGGTTTGCTGAACTGTGTGGAGCATAAAAAAAAAACAAAAAAAAAAACAAAAAAAACATTTTGGGGTAGGTGGTATTGTGTTAATCTTGCTGCTTCTACGTGATATTTGGACCTACTCAGATGTGCCATGCTCTCTGTCACAGTGGGTATTGGCACACTTATCGATTCAACATCCGTGTTCAAACCTCTCAAATCCACTACGACGCGATATCCGCTAGGCTTCCTCTTCACCAAGAGACATGGCGACATCCAACTACTTTTTCCCTCTTTTATAATCCCAGCTTTCTCCATCTCTTCTACGTAACTATCCAATAGTTCCCTTTGATGAAAAGGAACTCTGTAAAGCCTGGAACGAACTGATAACCAGTTCGAATCGGGACTTCGTACTGTTCGTACAATCCTAAATCAAAATCATTTTTGGAAAAATAATTTTGATGCGTTTTTAGCATATCCAGGAACTCCTCTCTTTGATTTTCATCCAAATCCGGAAAGGTAAACTTGTGTTTAATTAAATTCCACTCTTCATCAAGTTGTTCTCTCGTTTTGGGCACGGAGGGCTCTGATAGACCCTTAGCAGGCCCCTCCGCTAAGCTTTCTCCCTGATTGCCTTGCTCTTCCGACATCTGAGTTGGCCTTGAGTCAACCGGCGCTGCTTCTTACGTTGCTGCCTCTGTCGCTTCGTCCTCATACTCCACGATCGCTGTCGTATAATGCCCCAGCACAGTACCCTTTTTGAGTTAGAGGTTTACGCCACTCAAGTTTATACACATCACCGGAAGAATATCGGTAGGTGACGTGTTAACTAGCCCATGAGCCATACAAATTAAATCCTCATTAGACTTTGATACAAAAATACCGCTTTGTATCTCCGGAAACGGAGTATTTAATAACGCTGTTACATGTGTTTCCGTGTTAGTCGGAATCAACTCATCCCGTAGAAGTGTCACCTCTACATCTATATACTCTTCCTTGGGTGTGCAATTCCACGTTGATTTCGGGTTTTCGTCACTGTCTTCGTCAGATTCAATGTTAAGAGTTGCTATGTGGATGCCAGATGGACTATATTTTTCATGATTTACTATATCCATATTTTGAATGTAACTAGACCAAGCTAATTCGGCCGTTGCTGAAAGTTGAAATTCCAAAATTCCGATTTTCAAAATATTTTGTGAGCAATCCAACGAAACGGAATCTAATTTACTAGACATGAAATCGAAACCTAGTAATGCTGGGATTTCGCCAAAAGACCCGTTAGGTACGATTATAAAGTCTTGTTGTCGTGAAACCCACATTTTGAAACTGTAACCGTAATTTGTTGACCTGTTTTAATTTTCTTTTGGCCTACACCAACCAAATCCAATGGTTTATCCAAATCACGTAACTGACAATCCACGTTTGAATCACATAGCAATTCCTGTACTGCTGAATCGCAGATTAAGGAAACTGATGATCCAGTGTCCAATAAACATATTCTAGGCTTATTACCAATATTAAATACGAAATGTGGACGAGAAAAAGCTACGTTCTGAACACTATGTACCGAACATCGTTTTCCTCGCTAGACAATGGCCCTGCTGCCTGACCTGAATCAAGTAGGCCACCACTCTCACTTCTAGTATGTATCTCACTCGCTAGATGGCGTTGGTCGTACCAGCACCCGCCCATCTCGGCTGAAACGCTCACTCGCAATTGCCCGTTTTTCAAAATAGATTTGCTTACGCTAGTAGTACTTTTTGGTGTAGCATCGCAAGTACTATCCCAAAATGTAAGGCAAATCATAGGTTCATTGTTCCCTTCTAACAACGGAATTCTGAACTTCCACTCTTTTTGGGTTTGATCAGAAATTCCTATAAACGAACCAGACGACATTTCCACATCGTTTTTGAAAAATGGTTATCAATGTGTCGAAACTGAACCTTACGTTTTTGACCCAAAACAGAAAAAATAATTGGTTTACTTGTGTCAATAGGATTTAATTCAGAATGAAAAGATGATGAATCTACATCATCTTCGAAGAGCATTAAAATTACGGAATCACACTTTAATTTGTATGTTTCGTTAACAATGTTCAACATACTGTGGAAATCGTCGGCTAAATCTAAATTGTTTTCAACAGAACGAGAGACATATTTAGTCGGAACTTTTCCGAAATATGAAGCCAACCTAGGCAAAGCCAACGTCCTATCGGGTAACGACAACCTTTGTTGTTGCCAATCAACATCTGAGTATAATTTAGTCAACAACTTGTCTACATTCTCTGTTGAAAATAACTGGATACTACTAAAGTTAATAGACTTAGTTTTAATATCCTCCGTTGAAGGACCAACGGAGTTTTGGGTGTGGACTGCATTAATAGGAACTTCATGTGACACCACATTAGAGTCCTGTGCATCCCCTTGTAGCCTAAGACACCTGTTCGCATCTAGGCTATGAGCCCGTTCTTTTAAGACTCGCTAACTTGCCTGTTTTCTCCTTCACAAGTCGCCTGGACAGCACACTGTGCAACCTGATTTTGTCCACCATGATTCTTACCTTGACTATACTGCTGTTGTTGCCCATAATTTTGCTGATAATTATCGTTTTGGTTACAGTTTTGACCTCCAGCATTATTATTATAATTACCAGTATTGCCATGCTGCTGCCCATTTTGCTGATTCCCCGCATTAAAATGCTGATTATCTCTATAACCTTTTCCAGACCATGACTTACCTCTTTTACCTATATAATTACCCCTATTTGAGGAACCACCACGTCCACCTCGGTTACTGGAATTAAATTTATTTCCTGAACCATCCCCATTTAATCTGCGTTCATTTCTTTGACGGACCCCTTGTAAATTTTGTTCCTTTGTATGACATTCTCGTTTCATATGGCCACGCCCTAAACAACGGTAACAATGTCTTATCTCAGAACCATTTGCTTGTACTGCACTTACCTTGACTTCATTTTTAGCAGAACTTATTTTGTTTACACTACGCTCCAACCTTTCGATTTTATCCGCCATGGTACCCAAAGCAAGATTATTAATGCCAATTTTGATACTGGCCCGATTCCCTTAACGGTGGATGATGTGATGGAAGGATTCGTTTTCTTACCCTCCACAAAACCTTCTACGACAGAACGCTTTTTAAATGCCTCGTTATACGTGTCTCTGAACGTTTTTGCATTAGCTGACGTTATATGCCCTTTTATTTCCTTAGGCATAGCGTGATGAAAAGCATCGCGTAACCCCTCATCTTTACATTCCAGTTTGCGTATTCTTTCCGCCTCACTATCCCCAGGCTTAACCCTCCAAATTGCTGCTGCCATAGTTTCCAATCGCTCTGAAAACTCCTCTAAAGACTCACCTTCATTCATACCTGTCTTGTAGAATTTACTTTTTGTAATACTCCGACCAGCACAGCCAAAACGGTCGATCAAAATTTCTTTAAAATTGTCCCAACTTTTAGCACCAGCAATTTGTGGATTAGTGGCCAAGAATTTTGCGACATTCCCTGTGCATTTACTGCACGCTACCGATATTAACTCTGTATCGACCAAAGTTGGCTCCAAAGTACACAAATTTTCTACCATTAAGGCAAAAGTAAAAACATCCAACTTATCGTCCCCACAAAATTGTCCTATAGCTTTCTTAGCCGCTCTGAGCTCTTCCCGCATCCTAGCTTGTTTTGACCTTTCCCCCCAGTTGTTGCGCCCGCATTGTGTCCGCAACTTCTCTTACTAATTCTACCTATCATTAGCTCTTTGTAATAATCTTTCTTGTGATTCTGAAGACAAGCCGATAAGGTACGAGACAACATTCTTTCTACAATTTCTTCATTCATACCACCCCTCGACTGACGAGCCACAGCATCATCAACTAATTTCCTAATCTCACCTTCATTATCTGCTGGGCCCCGATCATCAATAGTTGATCTAAAACCTAATCTACCTATTAAGTAATCTCTAGTAACCTGATCGAGACGCTTTGTCCTTGATTTCTTTCTACCCATGTCATTTTCGCCGTTTCGGTACGATCCGGCCAACGTGACTGTTCCCGACTCAAAATTGGAGGTGAATCGTTCTCATGGTCAGAATCATCTGAGTCCGACTCTATCACAGCCCCGCGCTTATGGCCTTTGGGAGTACTGGTTGTGATCTGACTTAAATCGACAAAACCATCCCTGTTCAAAGGTCGTTTAATTTTCTTGCCCCTAGAGGAACGTGTAACCATACCCCTAGTGCTACGGCCTCTACCTCTTGGCATGATAAGTATTTAAAACAATTCACTTAATAAAAATCTTTCCAGGAAAAAAAAATTCTGACACCAATCTTAAGTTAGTAAAGTTAGCTTAACGCCACACGCAAACCACTAAATTTAACCAATTTTCTACACAACACGATCTTTAATTAATAGCCAAATTTTCCAATCAACTGAAATAAACCACAACAAAAAAAAAAATGTATCACCAGCCTTTTAAGCAATTATCAACCTCTGATTCCTGTATCAATACCAACAGCTAGTCACCGCTGTTAGACAATCAAGCATAGCCTACACAAAATTTATCAGTTATCCGTAACCACTGCACGGTAATCAACACAGCCCAATATTCAGGTAATAATCAACAAAATCACACTTTCAAAGGTTTGGAAATCACAACATTCAAAAGATTATATGCTATACTATGTTTAAAACCACACAAATCACACCAAACCAAGCAATATCCTTTGCAATATCGAAGGCAATCAACCCTTAATTCTCCAATATCGTAACCTAGCACACACAAAAAAATCACTTTTCGCTACAGTGCTGATATCAACCAATGAGAGAATCCAAATATTTCACCAAAACCAATTTTATCACTAAATCGCAAATTATTATCATAATTAAAACTGTCCACCAAAATTCCATAGTCTAGGCTAAATTTATTTTTCTATTACAACTTGTGTCACAAAAAAATCCAATTCACCACTAAATTCCTAGTAGTTTAACTCTAGTAATCCGTGAAATAACCTTTCCATGAGTCGACACAATTTTTAAAAAGGTTAGCTAAAAAAAATTCCACGAAATGCCTTTAATTTATAATATAGTTTAGCTAAAAGCTAAGCGTGGACACTTCTGCACCACTGTTATAGGTTTATTCTGTGTGAAACCCATATTATGTCAGAATGGCTTATACTAATTGCATATACGTATACACTGTTAAAATAAAGACTCGTAGACACCAAATAGATTACTTATTCATTTAATTCGGCTACTGGCATACAGCAATCTAATCTGAAATGGCTCTTACTTATTTAGATACGCCTTAAATAGATTGCTTATGCATTTACGGTATTCAAGATTGAAGTCAGCACTACTATTCATAAATCCAATAATAACAATTAAAACCTCAATTACTGTTAACAATGATAAGCTCTTGCTTATCCTTACTCAATTAGGATTCCCTTGAATATTCTACAATACATCACTAATTGTAATATCATAACTCGATACAAATACTTAGCTGTACGTGGCTTCCGTCGGCACTCGACCGTCGCACCCACGGCTAAGCCCTTAACACCTTTCCCGTCGTGAGCCAAAGTAGGAGGAGAGACCTGATGCAACCCAACAATGGACGTTAACTGATCCTACTCTTTAACCCGGCTTAGCTTATATAGACTCGGTCCCCCTCTATGTGTTAATAGCCTGGTGAATCAGCCTTCCTGTTGTTTGGCAGGCAAGCCGCCAGTAATTGCTTTTACTCCCAATAATTATAGTGGGAAAGAATAACCTGTCAGGACCAAAGGTAACCTGCAGATTGTTGGCTCTGATCTGTCACTCACTTTAACCCTTCCCTACAATTAGTTAAAGTGCTCTGTCGTTAATAGCCTGTACAGTCATCGTTGCTGACCTCAACCTTACACCTGGTACGATGACGCACCTCCTTGAGCTTTGGCTTGTTTAAACTTGTTATATCCTGTTTTGAGCTTTATATCTTAAAATAAATATCGTGCTTTTATGCACTGTTTTGGTTAATTATATTAACTTTGAATATCTGCATGAATATATGCAGCTCTCTATAATCATATTATAATTTATGTGGATATTAATTTATCAAGTATAATATCATAACAGTTTTTCTGTTTTATTTTGTCAACAATTAGCCAATCAGCCAATTAAAATTCTGCATATTTGGAACAACTCCATTATCAATTCACATTTGTGCCACGATTTAAAATTATAGCGAGTGTATGATTGTAGTCAGAATGAATGAGTAGCTGCCGAACGAAGAGGTATCTAGTCGAACCACATTTTATGCTGGCAGAAAAATAAAATTACAAAATTAGTTGACGATAATTAAAAGTAAGAAATACACAACAGTAAACCTAAGTATTTTTTTCTGTAAGTCGGAAATGGTTTCGGATGTACACAACTGCCCCATGGATTTACCGGCCAACAGATAAAGCTACACAGTATGCAGAAGAAAACATTAATTACAAACGTTTACTTTAAATACTTACTATGTCCATGCATAATCATTGTCCTTGCTTGGCTTTTTCTCGCAAGACTGGTAATGTTTTAAAATGCACATGTTCAGGAGAGCGTTACAAGATCTTCGACTTGAATTCTTAAAATAAAAAGTAGAAGATTAATAAAATAAGATGAACCTGCTGGATCAGCACAGTATTACGTCTGACTGATAATATACGTATGGATTAAACCTTATTTTGACACTTGTGAACTGCTGCGGCATAATTAGCAACCAAGTATGGAGAAATGACTTCTTCACCACTCTGAAAGAAATTAAGAAAAACACTGCTTAAAAAACTGAGTATACTGCAGAATCGATTACCACATAACAATAAAACAAAATATACAGCAATGCTTATCTTGTTGTAGGGGAAAAGGCTGCTAGCACTTTAAGATATAAAGGTGGTACTATTGAAACGTCGCTTCAATGTGTTAATCATACGGTATTCATTAAACACTGTCTTGTCAAGAGAATTCCAATCACAGATGGTATAATAATCGAAAAAGCCCATTTTGCCAGCCCTCAGCCCGGCCGGCTAAAAATGGTTTCTTTAGCCGGAAAAATACTTAACCTTGATAATTTTAGCATTACATTGTCCTCAATGTGATGTTCCCCGGAGGTTTCTTAGCTGCGTATAGCCGCCTGCTTGCATGCCTTACTGCGCCTGCGGTGCAGCCCTCCTCAATAAAAGCGAGAGCGCGAACGCATTCGCCATTTATTTTCCTCTCAATTTTATCTGTCAGTGACTCAAGAGGGGAGGCAGGGCGGGATTAGATTAAGTATTATTCCGGCAAAAGAAACCATTTTTAGCCGGCCGGGCTGAGGAAAGCCCATTTTGCTGGGCTGAGGGCCGGCAAAACAGGCTTTCTTGATGCCAAATAATCTTAACCTTGTTAATTTTAGCGTTAACAAGAGACCTCGTCAAAGACAGGTGGCGGGCACCCTGGGATGCAAGCAGGCTGTTCCACAAAAAATTTTTATCTGGAAGAGAACAATTTCGCACTTTATTCAGAACAATGGTGGTGAAACAGGAATTTGGTCTCTTTCGTGGTGGTTGGTAGCCCTGAAAAGTACCGTTGTTTTTTATTGAAGGTTGGGTCTTGCTTCCTTCATTGGGGCTTGCTTCAGCTTCGTTCCGAGTGCTTAAGGGGGGCTTGACCACAGTTCTGGCTGCGATGATTGGTCCCAGCCGATGTAGACCTTTTTCTTCTCTTGACATGTCTCTTAAGTAGTGGGAGGTGAAGGTTGTCTGGTGTCGCCAGGATACTGCTGCTAGAATTTCATCTATCGGGGTGGCATTGTGGTGGGCCCATGATGTGGAGATTGCTCTGACTTCATGTGCTGTCACTCTCATGCTTTCTGTTGTGCCTTGTTTGTCGTATGCTGCTTCTATGGTCTTTTTTATTCAGCGGGATACCATTGCTGCGGATGTTTCGCCGGATTGAGAGTCTGTGGGTAGGAAGAGTTGATTTCTACCTTTGCGGATGTCTTCGTGTTGGGTGCGAGTTAAATAGAAGCGTAAAGCTCGGATTGGACATAAGAGCCGTTCGGGTTTATTTCGTACGATGTTGGATAAAGCCGGAAACGTGATAGGTTTTGAAGGTTCAGAAGGTTTTTTAGTTTTCGCACGAAAGCTTGTTCTGGGGTGGAGAGTGACTGAGGAGAGCCAAACATGCAGAAGGCTGGGTCCGCTGACAGTGCTTGAATTTCGGAACACCGAAGGCTGGCCGCAATGGTTAGTAAGAAGACCGTTTTTCGGGTTAAAAGGAGAAGGGAGCTGTCTTGCATAGGTTCATATGGATTTTCCATTAAGGATTGTAGGACGAGATAAAGGTCCCAGTCGGTTGCTGTTCTCCGTGTTGTGTGGCGCTCGTTTTCGTACGAACGTAGTAAATGCCGAAATGCGGTAGTCGTCTAGGAGTTTTGTTCTGTCAGCTGCTTTGAGCACGGAGTTGAGTGCTGAGCGGTAGACAAGGATTGTTGAGCCTTTGAGTTTTACTTTGTTGAAAAGATAATTGATGAATTTCTAAAGGTCTGGAAGAGGGGGGTCGATAAGATTAGTTGTAGCGGCGCTACCTGTCTCTTCAGGTGCATTTCAGGTGAGCACCGACATCTGGTGTACTGGCAATTTCTTCGTTAATACTTATGGTGTCTGTTTTTACTTTTGCGGAGTTTTACAGCACTGCAGTGGCTACTGCCCGGTTAGGAGGGGAGCGTCCGCGTGCTAACTAAGTTTCAAGTACTAACTACCTAATGGTTCACTGCCACCACGGTGGGTGTTTAATTGCAGGCTTGGAGTTAAATAAAAATGATTTTTGATTATCTACTCATGCAATTAAATCTACACAAAGTCAAACTGTTGTTTAAAACAACGAAGGCTTTTTAATAAAACATGTTTAACTACACTTTACAGTTGGAACGCAATTGGTTACAAAAAAATTCTTTGAAAGCTTTGAATCAAAAGCACACGATGATTTACATTAAAATCGGCACGCAGTGAACAAATTAAAAGTTCATACACTACAAAATTTCGATAAGAAAAGTTGTTTTGAGTCACCGGACTCTCTAAGTTACTGAATACACTTTACGTTAGTAAAATAGTCGCAAGTTATGTTTCTAAAGCCACGTGCTAAAGATCAAACTACCTCAATGGTAAACCTGGTACACAACCCAAAAGACGTCTAAGCTCTACGATTTAAACCATTTTGATTATTTAGATGAACCTGTGTTCAACATAAATAAGAATAAAGCCGGTTTTTAGGAAGGGGACCTTAAACCCTTAAGTTGTGGTAGTTCTACGCCAGAAATGCCGATGGCGGTTAACTTATCCACAATCATTCTCAAAGTTAGAGGTTAAGTTTATGTTTAAGAACTATAAATTTAGAATCAAAGTCCAAAAGAATACTTTCAAAAATTAACTTAGTTACCAATGAACTGCTACCATGCCCGGCATGGCAACCTGTGGACCCTGGGGGACATCTCCACTCCGACCGTCGTAGCAACCTCTAGCCTTTGAGATCAGTGAGCAGTGCTGAGGGTGGAACGCAGGGCCAGTGGTATATATGGGTGAGGGAGGGAGCGGATGTCTGCGACGACTACGCGTTTTGGCGGCAAGAGAGGCAGGCTGCCTTGGAGAAGGGAAATTTGTTCATTCTCCTGAGCCAAGCTGCACCACGTGAGGGCTTTATAGGGAACTGTAAGGATCTGGATGGGCCTTCATAAGGAGGGAAAAGGAGGTTCGCATTGATTGGCCGGAGCTTCTGGGCTCTGAGTGGCCAGATTTTGGACCGTTGGAGCCGTTCAGCTTTTGGGGTTTAGGAACGGATTGATGGACCGTGATGGAAACGGCCATTTGGATTTGAACTTGGATTGATTGTAACTGACTGAGTTTTTAACGGATTTGAAAAAGGATAGGCTTGAATTAAAGCTGTACTCATAAGCTTTGCCATGAGCACGTCGGAAATACAAACTTGAACGAGTTTTACTCGAAGACTGCGATGTTAGGCATCACACTATTGAAGGAGGAGGGGGGGGGGGAAAGGAGTTTGCTATTAAAATAAATCAATATTCAAGTTTAATAGAAGGATGGTTACTGATCTATTGCAGAAGTTAATAGTAGAAAAGGCTTTATATACATTTTGGTTGAGGTTGCTATGGTCGGAGCTCTGAAATCAACACAAGATAAACACTTTTTGGAGATAAATGTCCGGTAAAATAAAATAGTAAAAATGGTGCCGTTTTGGACAAGGTAGAGTTTGTGGGAAGAAAATTGCATTGATAAGCACTAAGCAAAGGATTAAATAAACCAGCTAGTTAGTAGATGCTAAAACGCATTATGGTTTACAACATTATTGCAGCCGCAAATAATGACAAAAGTGCAATCGACGTTTTCATAACAAACCAAGACTAGTATTATAGTTCAATAATAAAAACGCAGAGTGTGAGTACATATATGTGGTTCCTACAACAAACACTAAACTGGTCGGCTTTATGCCAGAGGGAAAAAATATAAATTACAAATGTACAAGTTTGTTGTTGTGGAAAATGGCGATCGGCGATTGCGTGCGGTGCGCTCAGTTTGGAGCGTTTTTCAAATAGCTGCAGTTATTTGTAGAGGATGAAATTTGGAGTACTGTCTTCACAGGGATGAAGATAAAGTCTGTGGCTATTAAGAATTGAAGACTGTGATCGTTTTTGTCCATTTTCCTGGGAATTACATAATTAAGAGTAAAAGGCTTAAAACACTTAGGCCTACGGCGCTAAGAAAAAAATTTGGTTCCCTGAGTTTTTGATCTTTGGTGCCGGGTATCCTAACCAATCTGGATTTTTGGCCAAATGCCTTTACATAGTTTTCCTTGTGATACACCAATGAATCCATCTGGTCCAGTGAATGTTGTACATTCGGTTTGTGGAATATCTGGTTGCACTTGAGGCAATGCGTTCGGATTCTTCTTGTTGAATTCCTGCTTTCTTGAGGAGTTTGATGATAGTAGCCACCCATGTAGGTTTAGGTTGGCTAGGATCAGGAGGAGCTTTGATCCTTTCTGTTGTGAAAGAAGACCAGGAAGAAGAGGTAGACTTCTTGGAGTGTCGACTATCAGATTTAGAACGTGGGGGAACCACGGTGCTGATGGCCATAGTGGGACGACTAGGAGAAAGAGGCTTTGGCTTTCTTCCATTTTCTGAAGGACCTACGGTAGCAGTTTGAATGGGGGTAATAGATAAGCATACAGGTTGTTCCAAGGATATGTTAGGGCATCGACTGCTACTGCCCTTTCGTCCGAAATCGGGCTGATATAAAGGGGGAGTCTGGCATTGTGCTTCGTGGCGAACAGGTCTAGCATCGGAGTGCCCCAGATGCTGAAGCGATATACGCAGATGGATTTCTTGAGGCACCATTCGCCTGTCGGAGGTTTCCGGCAAGATAGAGAGTCTGCAAGTACATTTCTGTTGCCTGGAGTGTGAAGGGGAAGCAGGGTTATGTTGTCTCTTAAACAGTTGTTGAAGATTTCCGAAATGATTGTGTAAAGGAGTCTGGATTTCGTTCCACCTTCTTTGCGGATGTAGGCCAGGGCTGTCGTGTTGTCGGCTTGGACCTGGAAAACTTGGTGTTGAATCTGGGGCCGAAAGTATTCGCGGGCTAGTTGGATTGCATGTAATTCGAGGACGTTGATTTTTCCCCTAAGAGAGTGGTCAGGACCTGGAAGGGTGGTGAGCCACTGATACCAAGCTTGTAATTTGTCTGGAAGGCAAGGAAGGATAGAAAAAAATGTATGGTCGATGCTTCTGAAAATGGTTAAAAGGTAACTTGTCCAATACACGACGGAACCCTTAACACAGTTTTCATCGAGACTGCCTCATCAGTCAGGGAGTTCCAAACAGGAATCACACGAACAGCAAAAAAATTCTTTCGACAGTCCAGATGGGAACTTTGGACAGACAGCTGCCAGGAGTGGCCCCGAGTCGATTTCATAGGACAAAAATCAAAAAAGGGCAAATCCACGGATAAGAAGCCCCGCAATATTTTGTAGGTAAGAATAAGGTCAAATTAGAGCCTACGGAGTTCCAATGATTCAAGTCCCACGAGCTCCAGGCGGGCTTCAGGTGAAAAATCACGCAGACCAGGCAACCTCTTAGTAAAGCGACGCTGGACCGATTCGACCAGGTCAATATCTTTTAATAGGTAAGGGGACCACACCGGAATCGCATACTCCAGTAGTGGACGCACAAACACCTTGAAAGCCCAGACCTTAATAGGCAAATTTCCAGAGATGAAACACCTGTTTACGATTGCGAGTCGGCGAAAAGCCAATGAAACAATTTTCTGACAACGGAGAGACGATTTTAGATCGGTAGTGAACCAGATGCCCAAATCTCGTACCTCAGACACCGACGGTAAAATCGTACCATCCAAGTGATAGATGTGATGAAGATTTTGTAGGCCAACGTGGAAAGAGTGGCATTTGGGGATAGATAAAGGTAGCTGCCAAATAGTGGCCCATTTTGAGACCAAGTCAATTCCTGTCTCTAGAGACAGGGTGTGTTCAGTAGATAGAATGGTCGAACCCAATTTAAGGTCGTCAGCGAATTTTAGACCATAAGTACAATTATTGTCACAATTAAGATCGTTAAGATAAATTACAAAAAGCAGTAGGCCCAGGACTGAGCCTTAGGGAACACCACTAGTAATACATGTGCTAGACGACAAAGAACCCTCAACAAGTACTTGTTGTGAGCGATTGTTTAAGAATGCCAAGATCCATTTCCAAAGGTCACCACCAATACCACACGTGTGGAGTTTAAAAAGCAATTTGCGGTGGACAACCGACTCAAAAGCTTTCTTGAAGTCAAAATAGATGGTATCAGACGGGACACCAATGTCAAGAGAATTTGTCCAGTGGTCAAGCACTAGAAGGAGCTGATGTGTTGATGAGCGGCCCGCCATAAAACCAAACTGGTCTGGGTGGATGAGAGCAGCGCAGGGCTCGAAATGAGCGGTATCGCATCGCAATTTGCACCACAAATTTAAACTTTAGCGATGCAAAATTAAATAATGTATAGCAGTTTAGCGATGCAACTGCATTAAACGAGACAACATAACAGCGTAGTCATGATCGTGTTGGCTGACACGGAGATGCTAATTCCTCCTACTTTATAGCCAGACCAAGCTTCGCACATGCATTCTGGAAAATCGTTGGTCGTACCATCACCTTCGGTATTTAGTTGGTGGCGCTTTCTTTTCAGACACTCGTCAGAATAGTCTTAACATGCATCGGATGCCATAATCTTGACCAATCATCGATGAGTGTAGCAAAGTAAAAGTGAAGCAAAAATGGCTATAGTTTCAAATAAAGTAAAGTTTTTGTATTGTTTTTTTACTAAATAAATTATTCTTTAAAAGTTGCTAATCATTTTTTCGTGACTGCTACGCAAATTTGGATTTTGTATCGCATTTCTGCTATGTAATTTTTCTAAGACAATTAGAGCCCTGCAGCGTCTTGTAAAAACAACAGAATATGATTGGGAATAATTGATTCCATAATTTTACACGCAACTGATGTCAGAGCAATAGGGCGATAATTATTGACGTCTGATGGAGTACCTTTCTTGAAAACTGGTACAACTAGGGCCGAGCGCCACACGGAAGGGAGATGCCCCAAGTCGAAAGAAAGTTTGAAAAGTTTTGACAGTGGGTAGCAAATCTCGGCAGCTATTTGTTTGTAAAAGAAGGAGGAAAAGCCATCGTGGCCACGTGCATGGCTTGGTTTTAATTTTGTGATAATATGTTTAATTGAACTTGGTTCGAAAGATACGGCTGAACACTGAACAGCGGCAGTTCTTAACATGGTGTCTGGAATGAGGATAACATCATCGTCCTTTATACCATTAGATGCGAAAACAGCACTCAATGCTTCAGTTTTGTCTCGGTTTTCCGTAATGTAAATGTCCCCACTTTTAAATGGCGGCAGGGTACGAGATGATCCAGTTTTCTGTTTGTATAATCGGCACAGGGCCGATATATTTCCCTCCTTGACAGCAGCAGATTCGCGTTTACAGTCCCAAGCCTCCACTAAGGAGGAGTACTGTCTGCGACATTCGTTATAGGCTGAAAGGGAATCGGTATTCCGATCAACTTTGTACCGTTTCCAAAGCTTCAGCTTAGTATTACTTAGTTTCAAGATGTTGACTGGGACTTGGTTGGGCACAAAGCTCTTCCGACGACCGGGTCGCCTACAGTAATTTACGTGATTGCTCAAGATTCGATGGAAACAGTCCCAAGCCTGGTCGATATGGAGATGGATATCAAAAATTTGTTTATCTCAGTCGAGTGTTGATAAAGATGAATTTAACATTTCGAAATTTATGCGACCAATCGACCCTCCAATCCAGCCACTGTCAGATGAAAACGTGCAATTGACACGGAAGGTTACCATGTTATGGTCACTATTTCCCATATGCTGCTCCACAGACACATCGTAAATCAAACGATCATCTTGAGAGAATACGAGGTCGAGAATGTTAGGACCACGTGTAGGAACATCTACCAGATGGTGTAACCCAAGAGGTGCAATCTGTTCAAGGAAGAAACGGTGGTGATTATCGCTTGCTGAACAACGTACCAATCAACAGTGGACAGATTTAAATCGCCGAGCAAGATATTTGAGTAATTAAATTTGAACGAATGTACGATATATGCACCTAATTTAGCAATAAGCGAATCTATATAACTATCAGGTAAATAACAGAGAACAAAGTTAAGTTTTTTTGTAGGCAAAACGATAGAGATTCCCTCAACACCTTCAGCCACAGAAGCAACTGCCACTGGTATATCTAGCTTATGCAATATCAGCAGCCCACCACCACGGGATCCGCGGTCCAACCTCACCACTCCATATTTACATTTACCCACAATCATTGCATTGGTAATACCTGCATGTAGCCAGGATTCCACCACGAAAACCAAGTCAAAAAAGTCCCTCGACAGAAGTGCTTGAAAACTACTCATATTTCTAAGCAAACTTCTAGCATTCAGTGAGACACAGCAGAGTTCTCCCACAGAAATGGGACGGTTTAGATGTACATTTAATGCAATGGGAGTGTTCCCAACTAGATTTGTTGGTTTTTCGATGGTGTGTGTAGGTTTATGAGTTCGCACTGCAAAATTTCCTTTCATCGGCTAGTCAAGTGGATGCTGTCACGTGCCACGAGTGTGCGGTCAGCACAGATTTCACTATAGAGTGACACAAAATTGAAGTTTCGATTTATGCACATCTTTCGGAGCAACACATTTGTATGAGCGATGCATTTATCAACCTCCCTATGTTGTTGACCAAGTCGTGGAAAAAGACCAATTACAGATATCTTAGATGATGGACGTGCAGCACGAATTGAGTCGATAAAATCAGACAAGTGGAGCACAATTCTGTTTGGACGGTCAACAGGCAAGTTGTTTGTACCGGCACACACAACAAAAGAACAATTCGGCTCAGAATCTGCCAGGACTTCGGGAAGTTTTGAATAAAGGTCCTGAACTTTGGCACCAGGCAAGGTCCAAGTTTTCGTTTTTGGATGGATCCCTCCTCTAAGAGAACGGACATGGGAGTCGCCAATGATAACAGTAGGCCCCACCCACTTCACAGTCGAGTCTCCTGTTTCACCAACGTGCGGGAGCAGTTCTTGGTGAGCACTTGAAAAGTCTCCAACATTTGAATCGTAAGCAGAGTTTTTTCTTAAATTGCATAGGGATGAAACGTTTGGTGTAGGATCAATCCGAGCAGTGGGTGGAAACTCGTTTAATGGTAACAAGCTTGGATTTGGGACCACCTTCTTCTTTCCGTGTTTGTGATTCCTTCTACGCCGCATCGTTAAGTTTGTGTGCAGAGCGCCGGTCTGAGTCAGGGCTGGGTTTGTAACATTTTTGTAGTCAGTAGTGGGTTTATCCAAATGGGCAGATAACAGCTCAAGTTTGCACTCACTGGTCATACATAGATTTGCAGTTAGTGTCACACAGTCATTTGGAGTCACAGAAAGTGGAGAAAAATCACAAGGGGAAACCAGTGAAGTCTTGGAAATTTGATTCACTGGGAGTGCACCTGTTTCAATCTTTGACTTCAGCACGTCATCACGAATTTGTTCTTCCAATGATGTGAGCCTGGCTTCCAGTTCTGAATGGAGTTTTTCTGCCTGGTCAGAAAGGATTTGTTGTTGCTTTGCGAAAAAGTTTTTAGACCTTGAATCAAGAAAGGCTTTGAAGACCGAAAATTTAGTGTCAATTGCGAGTTCAACCAGACTAGGAATCGAGTTTACCTTGGTATCAATGTCTAGTAAATCAATATCTTTTTCAAGACTGAAATCTTCAAGTTTTGTAAGAAGTTTCGTGGAAAGGGTATTTAAGTCAGGTAAGCTTGGTGGGGTTACCCAAATGGCCAGAAATTCCAGAAAAAGGCGTTCGGTCGTTTACTTGTGACTCACTCTGGTTCAAACCAACAAGGCGTGAAGGAGAATGAAAAGAGTCAAAATAAAGAGTACGTCGTTTGTTACAGATGTTACCACACGCTAGTTTACCACTGGCTGACTGCCTTCTAGATAAAAGGAAGTCTTCAATAGATTTTGGTGAATGACAAAAAGCAGCTGTCGGCTTAGACATCGTTATGTTAACTCGTACAAAAAATTAAAATTAAAAAAAAAAATAATAATTAAAAAAATCAGACAGCAGATTCGAACCAGGACTAAGATTTACAACAACCAAGATGGCCGCGCCCAGGATTGCCGCGATTTTCACTATTGAGCACAAACAAAAAACGTCTGAAACTGGACCTGAGCTCGCCTATGAGAGCAGGCAGTCACCCCACAGATGCCAGGAGTATTCATGGACACACACACACCAATGTCAACACAGTCACGGTCCGGAACCGCAGCAAAAGAGCATCAAAACGGAGCTCACCAGCACACCAGTTGAACGATCTATGTTGGCCTCTCGTTCCCCTGTTGGCCTCTCGTTGATGTGGTCTTTGTTGTTTTTCGGCCAACGTCCCGAGATTTTTTGATCTTCCAAGTGGGCTCCCCATCCTTCGTTCGAAACATCGGTGAAAACAAGGTGGTCGGGTGGTGGTTCGTGGAGAGGAACTGACTTTGAGAGGTTTAAGATGTCGGACAACCAAAGGAGGCTTTCGTGGGGAAAGTCGTTGTGTAAAGCTATCTGCTTGTCTGGGTGGATTTGGTGACTTGACCAGTGATCGATGCGATGGTGGTGGAAGGGTCTAACCATCCAACGGCCATAAGGTACTAGGTTCGCCATTGCGTCCATCTTTCCGATGAGGGAGTTCAGTTCTCGGAGTGAAAGGAAGTTTTGCTTTCGGAATTGCTGTATGTGAGCTGTATGTAAGGTCTTCGATTCGTTCCAATCAGGGAGAGATTCTTGCCGATTGTAGATTGAAAGAGGCTCCTAGAAGCGTGAAAATTTGGGGCGGGGATATATGGGATTTTGCATAGTTTATGCCAAAGCCCAGTTGGTTCAGTAGGCTGATTGTTTGATGCCGGTTGTGCGAGAGGCGAAGGGAGTCTTGGTTGCTGAGAGCCCAGTCGTCGAGATAAGCGTTCGCTTGGATTTGATGTTGGTGTAGAAAGGCCAGGACGGGCTTTAACATCATGGTGAAGACGCTTGGTGCTGTACGGAGGAAAATACGCAATATTCCAGACAGGCAAGAATGATTAAACAATTCGTTCTTGCCTGTCTGGAATATTGCGTATTTTCCTCCGTACGTAAGTAATGTCGTCTGCCACGTTCCAGAGTATGAATCTTGGTGCTGTGTTTAAGCCAAAAGGGAGACAGCGGAATTCGTAGACCTTTCGGGTGTAGATGAAGTGGAAGAAGTGGGTTATTGCAGGGTGAAGGGGAACATGAAGATATGCATCCTTGAGGTCGATTGAGCTCTTCCAGTCGTTTTGTTGAAAGAATTGACGAATTGAGTCGAGAGTTTCCATTTTGAAGTGGTCGTTTGAAATGAATTTGTTGAGTGGTTTTATGTTGAAGATGAACCGAAGGCCTCCTGATTTCTTCGGTCGGGTGAAGATCGTACTGTAAAATCCTGGGCCTGGATTGTGGCATACTTTGATGGCTCCTGAAGGAGCTGTGAAATTTCGGATGAAAGGTTTGTGTTACTGTCAGGCAGATTTCCCAAGCTGGAGAGATTGCCAAGAGAGGTTTTGTACGAAGTCGGACGAAAGCCGTGATTGATGATCGATAGGACTTCTGTATTGCGGGTTATTTTCTACCAAGCTGGAAGGAAATGTCGGAGTCTTGCGCCGACTGGAAAGCAGGAGAAAAGAAGGGCGTCATTGTTGACTTTTCCGAAAGGAGCTTCTGCCCCCAGGTGAGAAAAAGCAGCTGCGGCGGTCAGGAGTTGATGCCCGCTAACCGCTTGTGTTGGTTACGTTGGTTAGAGCGTGAGCGTGGTGTATGGTCGGTCCGTAAGGGCTGCTGCTGGTTTTGAGAGCTGGAGCTTGAATCCTTTCAGTTGTCGGCAGAAGGGGGTGTAGGCTTGTTCCAATCTTCCGAAGGCGGACGTAGTGTTGACTTCTTCCTCTGGAAGGGACAGTTCTGCATCTGCTGTTTTGGTTTTGGTTTCCGGGAAATGTCGAGATGCGGAGCGAACGAAGGGATTAGGCCTCGAAAGAGTGTGTCAGACTCATGGATTGGTTGGTTGCGAAGGCTGTGTCTGGTTGAATCATCTAAGTTGTTTGTTGATTTAAGAGCTATTTCACGTAGAAGGAGGGTGTTGTTGAAAAGTGCTCTTGTGGCCCAGTTTAGAGAATGTGGCCACAAGAGCACTTTTCACAAAACTGGCTTTCTGAAAAAGTTGTGAAATGAGGGACGAAAGGTTACGAATCTCTTTTGGGCTGGCGTTGGCCGAAAGTTTCTCACAAAGGGCGTCAACTGCTGTGTTCAGGACGACAGCCTGGGAAGCGGCTCAAAAGCTTAGGCACAAGCATTTGTCATTGTCGTTGTCATTGTCATTGTCAAGACGAAGGTTGGGATATCGGCTTTCTTCGGGATGGAGAGAGCTGTGCCGAAATCCAGTTTAATTTCACTACAGAGAAATTCCCATTCGGAGTAAGTATCAAAGTTCTTTGGGTTGGTGGCACCATCGCCGAAGGGACAGAATAAGCTTCTTTCACGGCCTGGGCGTGGGGTGGGAGGATCTTTGTCCAGAATGAGCGGTTCGCCTTTCCCTAGCAAGGGCCCTTTGTTACGAAGGAGGGATGTCAGAAGAGTTATCGATTGACCTAGAAGTCTGCGAGGTAGATTGTGGTCTAGAAGGGCGAAGCCAAATACTGTTTTTAAACCTCGGTTGATGACGGGAGCGTCGGCGGATTGTGAAGGCTTGTACAAGAAGCAATCCGGCACTGTTTCTTCGACTGTCTTCAGAAGGGAGGCCTAGGGGATTGTTGGGTCGTCATTCCTTTCGTCATTGAAGTGAATTTTCCTGTTGGACGAAAGGGGAGGTTGAGCCGGGGGCGAAGGCATCTTGAGCGTCACCCGGTCTTTGCTTCTGGGCAGCACTTGGAAAGAGCTGAGCAGAGCACTTACGGCTTTCGTGGCTTGCAGTGGAGGCAACCCCTTCCTGTGTACGAGCTTGACGTGCAGAAGACGTGCAGAACGGGGCTGGCGTTACTTCTTTGGAGTGTTTCCGAAAGGCGGATTCCACGAGTTGATGGACTTCGGATCGAGATACGCCCTTTCAGGAGGAGTTGGATGATAGATCCAGAGAAGAGTTCGGTGCCGGTGGGTGATCGGAAGTGGAGAGAGCAAGCTGGTAATTTTTCTTCGCCTCACGGTAAGAATCCCTTGCATGACGGAGATCTTCTGCAAGGGCCGAAAGGTCGGGAGCAGGAGGGGTCCGTTGACCGGGTTGAAGCAGGGACTCGTCTTGGAAGGCTGAAGGGGCACGGACGTCAGCAGCAAGGTCGAGTGCAGAGACCCAACGGTCGCTGAGGGCATAGGCACGAGCTGGAGCATGAGAGTAGGCAGCAGCTACTGAAGCGAAGCTTTCGGTGGAGGCCATCTTCAATGAAAATCCAAATTCCAACGTGCGAAGGGACAGGGAACGGAGAGCGAGGTGACGTGTAGGAACCTCTGGAGGAAAATGAATAGCAAATGCGTTCGCACTCTCGCTTTTATAGAGGAGGGCTGCGCCGCGCAGGAGGCATGCAAGCAGGCGGCTACACGCAGCTAAGAAACCTCCATGGAACATCACATTGAGGACAATGTAATGTTAAAATAAACAAGGTTAAGATTTTTCGGCAACAAGAAAAAGTTATTTCAACTATCAAGACAAACAGATTTTTCTCCAGTATGAAACAATATCATTTGGTATTACCAGTTTTGCAGCCCAGAACAAAATCTCTCCCTTCAGGAAAGGCTTATACGACTCGATGATCGCACCCCGTTTTCTGCAATCAGCGAGTCAGTTATGTACATTACTAGCATCGAACCCGGCTTCGCCCGAGGATTTGTTTGACCCGTGGTTGTTTCCCAGTATTTGCTCGGTGCTGCCTGATCGTTCACTGCAACAGTCGGTTTTTGTTTGTGTAACACTCCCCCTTTCCACCAATCCTCTCCCTCCCCTCTCCCCTCCTCCTTTTATCCCGTCCTCTCCCTCTCCTCTTGGTTTCCTTCTCTCCCCCTTCTTTGCTATACGTAGTTGAATGTGGATGGTTATTTGAATTAATAGCAAACACCCCCAGATATATTCTCTTTTACGTTGAGTTAATGCTTAATGATTAATCGTATGCTTAATTATAACAGCTCACTTCCCCCCCCCCCTCCACTCCCAGTCTTTCGCTGTGGCTTAAGCGATGCGTACTGTGTGAAAAAGAAGTGTGCATGACGTCATGTAATACTTGCCCTTCAGATTACCACGGTGTTTGGTTAGAAGGATAATTGTTAGAGCAAATTGTTAGTCGAGGCAACAATGTGCCAATTTCAACTTCTTTTCAGGGCAACAACGTCCCAGTTTCAACTTCAAGCCAAAGAATTGACACACTTGCACGTTTTCATTGTTCCCCTTCCGGGGGTCGTTGCGGTTGCTTCATTTCTGCTATGAAACTTTGGTTTATAATGTAAGATGTACCACAGTAAAGTGTACAATTTAAATTTGCATCGCAAAGTAGCCCAAGCATCTCAGTATTACAATGTCATATGACTTTGAATGATGATTCTACAGAAAGCATACTGGCTAATGCTGCCGCGTTCCCTTCGTAGAGTCATAGGCCAGAATGAGAGAAGGCAACACTATGTCAAGTCGTTTTATAAATGAGAGAATTGGTGGGGATTTCACCACATTCGATGGCAACTTATTCCACAGGTTGCAGATTTTGAAAGTCCCGTGTGAGAAACTGCTGCGACGTGCCACGTACGTCACAGAAAATTCCGGACGGCCGCAGAAAATAATCGCAGTCAATTTTTTGTAACCATAAGCCGCACTTTTTTAGATATATGCGGAAACAACGATAATTTTGCTAAATATCACACGATTTTGACGTTCAAATACACCATTTTATCCCTTTTTTAGCCATCTTTCCAATGGTGCAAACCACAAGTCACTAGCTCCACCCGTTCTGAAGTTATTTATAAAAAACCATTTAACTTACATTTTTAAACAAACGTGGCTTGCAAATTGTAATATACCCTGTGTTCGTGAAGTTTCTTATTTTCACTATGTCAGTTTAGCATCTGAAGCAATACTTGAAACATGGTATCTGTGATTTGGAATATTTGTATGAAAAGACTTACGGGTGGGGGAAGAAGGGAGTTCACCTCATGGTTTGAAAGTGTGAGCACGTGTGATATGTGAGTTTTAGTGAAACGGAGTTGGCCTCCTGCAGGATACAGGATTACAATGAAATTTTTTAAATCAGTTATAGTTGCCATATACTCTACTTATTTCTACAAGCATTTTAAAAATGTTACTGGGGATAAAGTAATGGGGGAAAAGTTATGGAAAGGTTTTTAATGATTTTGATGCTTTGCATGCTTAAAAAAAAAGTTAAAAGTTGTCACTAAGGGACCGTTCATTATTTATCAACTGGGGGGGGGGGCTTGCGGATTGTCATCGCCGGTACAAAAAAAAATTCATGACCCCCCTTAGGTGTTGGTGATTTTTGCCCCCACCCCCCCCAAGAAAAATTGTATTACAATTTTCATTTTCATGAAATGAGTGGACGATATGTACTAGGTCTACTTTAATACATTGTGGAATGTGCTGAGCTAAATAAATTTATTAACATTCTATAACTTGCCGTGCATTTACTCTTTCGCAGTTTTTTCTTGACCCCCCACCCGCTTCCACTTCAAACAAAATTTAATCCCCCCCCTCATTTTCGCCAGCCCACCCCCGTTCATAAATAATGAACGGTCCCTAAAAAGGGCTCGTTTCCTTCAATAATTCCAACACCGGAAAAATTAACCCTGCAGAAAAATGTTTAGGTTACAAAGCTGCGGCACAGAAAGCTGTGGAACATTATTACACTGGGCTGAAAGCAAATGACTCCTGTCGTATTGACGTCTGACATTGTTGGTTCACAACCTTAGCTACGTGGTTTCTGCACCTAAGATCGTCAGTGATGACGAGCCAAACTTTCTCAACAGAGAAAAATCAATAGACTTGTATGTGGAGATAAGAGCTTCGCAAATACATCGATAAGAGAGTGGAAAGTTGGAGTCGTCATAAGGGTTCAGTGTGTGAAGGTTGGATAAACCAATTACCCCCTCTGTGGCATGTCATTGTCATTGTCACATTAAAGTCTGATCCACTAAGCGCTGCTATCAGGACATACAACACAAAAAACACAGTTTAAGGAAAATCTTTGGCTGAAGCCCATCAAAGGTATTTTGAACTGAAGCAAGCACTGCATAAGCTTTCACAACAGCTGTTTGGACATGTGTCGAAAAGGAAAGAGCACCACAGTTTCTATTTTTCAAAGTAAGCGTGTTGAGGTTTTTAGATTGATTGTATGTAGATGTTGCGTGCCTTATCAGACGCCACAGCACTTTCTTGTTTTCGTTCAGATTTTAATTCATACGTGATGAACGTTATCTTGGAGGACAGCAGCAGTTTCAGTTGTGCTTGAGGGTGCAAAGAGTTTAGAGACGCCCATAAAAATGACGCGTCAACTGAAAAGTTGGAGGAGAGGGATTCGATGAACAAACATGACAAAAAACAGTGAGTCCAACACACTTCCCTGCGGAATCCAGCTAAGTGCTGGTAAAGGCTCTGACAGAACTCCCTCGGCTGAGCAACTCTGGTGTCTACCGGACAAAAGGTCACCGTTCCAGGCAAGAAGTTTTCCACCTGATACCTTCAGTAGCCAGACAGTCGATAAGTCTGTTGTGAGGAATGGTGCCATATGCCTTTGCAAGATCGAAAAAGACAGTTTAAAATTGTCACATCGCTTACTTTGAAAATTTGAGTCCATGTTTATTTCTTGTACGCTTTGATTTTAAAGAAAAAGATATTTTTCATCCCAATATTCTTGCAAATTTTCGACAGTCTGGTTTTTCTGTAGTTGGAGGGGGTCAGAACGACTGTCCTCGTTCTCAGGGTACCACATAACTCACCGTTCACTTCGTTGTGATCGTTTGTCGCATTCAAATAGCAGACGAACGATCACAACAAAGTGAGCGGTGATGTGGTAGCCTGACGAAACAGTCGTTCTGAGCCCCTCCAGAAAAACCAGACTAATCAAAAATTTGCAAGGATATTGGGACGAAAAAGATCTTTTCCTTTGTAATCTAAGCATAAAAGAAGTAAATATGGAAAAAGACAGTGTCATATCAACTTCGAGGGCCTCATCTATCCACTGCGTTACTGTGTCCAGGTAATGTATCAAATAGTGGGTTACCGGCTTCCAGGGATTTGTAATGATGAAGTTGGTCATTGTCAACCATGGGCCCTTCCCACTCAAGTTGCATATTATATTATTATTATTATTATTATTATCAATAATGAGAATTCTTGTTATTATGAATACAGATGCAAACTTATCGAGCCAATTTGGCTCCCAGAGGCAGAAATTTCTGCAACTGTCTGAGACATTAATTGTCGGGAAAAATTTTTTGGCAGCTAATCTGTTTTTATCATACGGTTACCCACATGTTTACTGGTTTTTAAGGAATAACTTTTCAGTGCTTTATCCTATAGATCTGGCTACTCCACCAATGGAAAGGTTGCGTCGAGACGATTAAAATGGTGTACTGGAATATCAAAATCAGTTAAAAATTGACAAAACGGCAGAAATTTGGCCAAAATTTGTCTGCGGCGGCCTTCAATTGTCTGCGACGTACGTCGCACGTCCTGCTGGTTCTGCCATGGGGATTTGACTTTTCGTCCTGTTTATTGAACATTAATTAACACTGTTTAAGCATTTTCAGGAAAGAAAAATATTTAATGATACGAATGGTAGTTTTTAACTGTCGAGCCCATTAAGACTATTGTATAAGTCTGTACTAGAAAAATGTGCTGCCCTATGTATGTGCGAGACTCGAAAATTTCTAGTATGCAATCCGAACTGGAACTGGACTTGTGGGCTGGCATCCATACTCGAAAATTCAGGTTCGCCGTTTTGACATCATTTTATCATTTTCTACGAGGGGTTGTAAAGATTGTCAAAAATGTTACGGGGGAAATCGCAAAAAAAATGTGTGTGATGTCATCTGTGCATGCGGCCAATGTTCTGTGGAGATGCATACCATTCACTGCTAATGTTGTTGTTGATAGACTTAACCAACTAGGACAATTTTCAACAGGTTTAAGTCAAAATTTTAAGGCCGATATCGATAATGGCATCAGTATCATCAGATCGTTACGGCATCAGTATCAGAACCGAGCATCGTTATCATAACAACATAATAAAAATACACCAGAGTGATAAAACTGTGATGTGGGAAGGGACAAGTTCAAGTTACCAGGTATTGATTCAGCCTAGCCTTGCAAGGGTTCAGATTCATACCTACTAGTAGTTTTAAAAACTGACACATTTGGAAATTTCAAACGCTTTTTTTAAGCACTTTCCAATGGTGCTAATTATAAATCGATAGCATTAGTTTTCTGACGTTATACAGTATGTCCCAGAAGTCCCGTACCAGTCAAATAAATCTTGGATATGGGCTGCTGATAATAGCATACTCGTATAGGAAGTTACCTACGGCGAATCCGATTATGCCATCCAAAATGATCTTGGAGGTCGTATTCAGAATCATCCAATTTGTTTCTCCTAACCTACGCAAGATAGGGGCATAAAGTAAATTAGAAACTTGTGGGGGATAGTGCTACTTGTACAACACAGGAAGCAGAACACAAATCGCATGCAAAACAAGGAAGATATTGGGAAAAGAAGTTGGGTAGTGCCGAGAAACTATCCACGGGGCAGCAGGAAATACAGACATAGCTGAACCATCAAATGAAACGGTAACAAAGATAGCATTATTGCCTGGTTTTGGTGATACTGCAACATAAATGCCAGAGGAGGATTTATAGCAAAAGGGCCGGGTGGGCAAGCCCTGAAAGGCCTCGTTTTGCCACGAAAATTCAATGGCTTGTTTTTCTGCTGCTTACCTCCGGCTCTTGACCTGCATATTCATCATTTTTACCCCAGTGCCCACCAGATATAGTGCCAGAGGCGATCATTTAAACAATTCTGAGGTTTTCTTTTACTGATAAGGTCCTTTTAGGTAGAAGCCCCCCCCCCGTTAAGTCCTCTCCTGATAATGTATATGACCAATGCGCCGATTAGGCCGATGTCAAGACAGATTAACTTTGCACACTTTGCGTGGAAAACACGGCGTACAGCGTCTATGTAAGAGAGGAGGTCCGGGTACCAAGAAACAGATATGTCAACATATTTCATCCCCCTTCCATCATACTAACTTAACTCCATGACTACAAAAGTACGAGTCCTAAATTCAACTAATATGAACCATGGTTTAAATTTTGACAAATGCACATAGGTAAATGCACGGAAACTCATGCATTTACTTTTGGTAAATGCAGGGAGCGGATGCGCAATCGTGGAAAAGCCGACTAGTGGTTACACGGAAATGAAGAAAAAAATAAAGGATTTGAAAAAACCTTTCAGGGCTTGCCCACCCAGTCCTTTTGCCTTAAATCTGCCACTGGCGTTTATTTTACAGTATTACGAAATCCAGGCACGAATTCTATCATTGGGACTGTTTAGGTTGATGGTTCAGCTATTTCTGTATTTCCTGCTGCCCCATGGATGGCTTTACTGCACCACCCAACTTCTTTCGTCAATATCTTCCTTGTTTTGCATGCAATGTTTGTTCTGCTTCCTGTGTTGTACAAGTAGCACGATACCCCACAACTTTTCTAATTTACTTTATGCCCCATCTTGCGTAGGTTATGAGAAACAAATTAGATGGACCTTGAAAACGACCTCCAAGGTCATTTTGGATGACATCATCGGATTCGCCATAGGTGACTTCCTATACGAGTATGCTATTATCAGCAACCCATATCCAAGTATTAAGGATTTATTTGACTGGTACGGGACTTCTGGGACATATTGTATAACAAGAAACGGGTCACATAAAACATTTTTACTGCTATCCTAAAATAATTACCTGTATTTTCTGCTTTTCATGTTTGAAAAGCTTTCCGTCCCAAACTCATGACTAAAAGCTCTCTAGGTTCATGCCCCCGTGCCCCCTGGAGCCCATGGCCACAACGGTCGATCCCACTTCAGCCGCATCACAGTTTGTTTGGGACGCGACACAGGATAGTCGCTTGTTTTCCGTTCCGTTCAAATATGATGGAATCTTCGAAAAAGAAGCTGAAATCTTACCCTGGAAAAACAGGGAAGAAGTGTGGATATCGTTTAAACCCGATCGATCCTCATAGGTTATGCAGGGAGTGTAGGCCTTGTGACTTTGTTGCGTTTAGGTGTGACGTGTGTGGATCTATGGACGCAGACCTTGTGGCTGACACCGAGGCAACTTGGGTCAGAAGATCGACGGAGGCAACGCGAAGCTGCAAAGGCCAAGAAGGCGGCTAAAGCTGCAGGAGTGGGTGAAGCAGACTGTGAAATTTTGAATGATATTTCGATTGAATCGCATACCACGATGCAGCCCGAATTAGAGGAGCAGTTTTTGGATTTTCCACCCGCAATCGAAGAGTTTGACGTTGCCGATATAATTGCAAATCCGTCGCTACGGAGTGTGCCAAATTACGGGACGAGAGTGCTAAGATCCGGGGAAAGTGTTAAGCAGCAAGAAATCGTTATTTCTAAGAAGGTGCTATCAACTTTCGAGCGTTATTTTGGTGGTGCGGACGAATTCCGAGCTAAAATGGCGAGTTTAGTGGTGTCGACGCGATCGGAAGCGACTCGCCCGTTGTGCAACGAACAAAGAAAACAATATGGCGGCGACTTGGACGACTGTCACCGTACACCGCTGTCGTCCTCGCCCAGGCTGTGCGACAGGATGAAACGTAAGTCTTATGATGTAGAAGATCAATCGCCTAAACGATTGCGTGTTAGTGGAAATTTGGATAAAACGACTGGTGCAGCTTGCTAGGGTTGTCCCCTAACGGCAGCCGTCCAGTTGCTGTCGCGTGGCGACAGAGATGACTCACGTCCTACGCACTCATTGGTGTCGGAAGGACGGGGTACGACTGAGCAGCGGTCGCTAGTGCAGTCGCCCAAGCAATCATTAGGGCAGTCGCTGGGCCAGTCGCTAAATCAGTCGCCGCGACAGAGGCAATTAAGTGAGCAGTCGCTACCGTCGGCCACGTAATCGATCCCATTGTCGTACACGCGGGCCATGTTACAATCGTACGACAACTGGAATAGTGTGACACAGCCCCTCGGAGGTGGGCCAAGTGGTGTTAGTGCTAAGCAGGAGAATAGTGCGGTACAGTGGGGCAATATGACGAACCAGTAGCAACAAAATTCGGTTCTCCCTAACTGGCAACAGTGGGCTAACGGTAGCCAGCAGTGGGGCTGGCCACCTTCACATCAGTGGAACACGGGTTGAAGTGGTCAACCCTGGAGTGCTCAGCCGCCGCCCCCGCCCCAACAGGCAAAAGGGGGGGGGGGGAAGACGCGGGAAGTGTGATTGAACATCAGTTTGAAGGCAAACCTCAGGACTCTGGCCTGATGCCAGAGATGGGGACCGTTCGTGAACCAGTATATAGTGGAAACATCACAGCAAAAGTGCACGATCATGCAGCGGACGCACTGGAGGAAATTGAATGGAAATGGGTGGTGGAGGAGATTAATACTTCATTACCTGAATTGTTCTGCCCTAGAGTATTACCCACAGCGCCGACGGCTGGTGAACCTCTGGCTTTTTCTTATGCTAATAAAGCTAGAGTTCGTAAGGACCCATAAAATCTCCCGCAATCACAAATGCTGTATCGTCAGTTGTTAGCGGCTGGTGGGGTGCTCAGAGACAAGGAAAAGGTGCTTTCGTGTGTGGGGCCCCTCCCACCGCCGGACCTCTCTAAAGGTGCCTTCTTTTTTCCCACGGGCAACGCCGGGGCACCCAAGTTGACTAGGTATAAAACATTCAATGAAACCGAGTATGTGGCATCCTTGTGCCAGATGGAAATGGATTCTTCACTTCAGCGACCACCCATCATGAAGATCAATGCTGCGTAATACGAGGAGGAGGAAAAGGTGGTGAGAGCAAGCCTGCGTGCCACATCTACGGCAGATCTAGTGTACGCGGCAGCCAATGCTAAACTCAGGTCATTCCTGGCGACACCACCTGATGTGAGGGACATCAAGGAGGTGGAGAACATGGTGAAACTCATGAGAAAAGCATCAGAATTCCATTCGGATGCCATCAACTAGGGCACCTGCTCCCTGTTTAATTCAGTACTCCATTCAGTACACCCAGACCCAGCTCCCGTAGCAGCGTAAGGCACTCGTCGATGTTGACAGCCAGTGTTCAGCAGTAGCCAATCGTCCAAGTAGGCGAACACACGAATCACCCACTGATGAAGTGTTTGCCTATAACTGGTCTCATAATAAGGGTGAACACCCTTGGGGCCGTGCAGAGGCCGAATGGGAGCACTTTGAATTGGTAGCACACCCCCTGGCACACCAGCTTGAAGTAATGTCGCACCGACGGATGGAGGGGGATGTGGAGGTCGGCATCCTCCAAATCTATTGTTGCGCAAAATTCCCCCACTCTCAACGATACTCGAATCGACGCCAATGTTTCCATCTTGAAATGCTCGTTTAAGATGAACCTGTTCAGATGGGTAAGATTGAATATCAGACGGGAGCCCCCGTTCTTCTTGGGGCTCACCCTTGCTGGACTGAAAAATCCTGGGGTCCCTTTCTGGCAAATCTCGATCGCTTCTTTTGAAAGGAGTGATGCTATTTCCTTGACAAACTCCCGAGACTCGTGTCTGGATGTTGACCACTAAGGCGGCTAAGGTAAGCAACCTGAATGGTGCCAATCTGAGAATGTGCAAAGACACACTGAAGAACTTACGTTTGCTACCCATTCACAAGTCGGGGTACCTGTTCAAAGGGCAATTGCTCACACTGGCCCCAGAGGTGAGAGATAAGGTTGAACCCCAGCCAACGGGGGGATTGAGGGGTAGAGGTAGCAATGTTCAGAGGGGTGGAATGGCACAACGGCCCTTTCGTGGGAGCTCCAGTGTGGCAGCTACAACGAGTGGAACCGGGTTTGGTCAAGGACGAAAGGCGGGCCCCCCCACGACAACCACAAAATCTGGGCAGAGGACAAGGTGGGCGTGGCTCCTTCCTTAGGAATAGAGGTAGCAGAAAACCACCCATCCCCAGGAACTGACGAGCATCGGCTGTACTCCTTCCCCCTTCCCCCTACATGGCCAGGTGGAAGGGAGAGTACAACAGCACTGGCGAAGTTGGAGGTCAGTTGCAGACGACAAGTTCATTTTAGACACCGTGAGGTACGGTTATACCCCGTTGTTCGTGCGGCCACCAGACACGAGTCTCGGGAGTTTGTCAAGGAAATAGCATCACTCCTTTCAAAAGAAGCGATTGAGATTTGCCAGAAAGGGACCCCAGGATTTTTCAATCCAGCAAGGGTGATCCCCCAGAAGAACGGGGGCTCCCGTCTGATATTCAATCTTACCCATCTAAACAGGTTCATCTTAAACGAGCATTTCAAGATAGAAACATTGGCGTCGATTCGAGTATCGTTGAGAGTGGGGGAATTTTGCGGCAACAATAGATTTGGAGGATGCCGACCTCCACATCCCCCTCCATCCGTCGGTGCGACATTACTTCAAGCTGGTGTGCCAGGGGGTGTGCTACCAATTTAAAGTGCTCCCATTCGGCCTCTGGACGGCCCCAAGGGTGTTCACCCTTATTATGAGACCAGTTATAGGCAAACACTTCATCAGTGGGTGATTCGTGCGTTCGCCTACTTGGACGATTGGCTACTGCTGAACACTGGCTGTCAACATCGACGAGTGCCTTACGCTGCTACGGGAGCTGGGTCTGGGTGTGAATTGGGTAAAGTCTCAATTGGAACCCAGGCGGGTGCTGGAGTTCTTTGGGGCCAGTTTCAACCTAGAAACCTTCCTCATTCGACCTTCCGAAGCAAGAATCAACACTATCCTGGAGAAAACACGGAGCCTTTTGGAAGACGGGTACATTAAAGCGAGGGAACTGTCGGTAACGATCGGAATCCTGGACTCATGCGCCACTCTGGTCGCGATGGGAGCATGGAGAACCCGACCGCTACATTGGTTCCGGAAAAGAGGGTGGAAACCGAGGATCAGCTGGGAACACAGAATTTCCCTGCTCGATTCACCCGTAGAAAAAATCTCCTGGTGGACAGTGCCAGACCATTTGATACAAGGAGTACCGGTCAATCCCCCGGCGTCGGACTGGCTGTTGATGTCGGATGCGTCCCTGACAGGCTGGGGAGCGACGCTGGAAATAGAACAGTCGGCTGGGGTGTCGAACCCACAGGAGAAAGAACTGCACATCAACGTTTTAGAGCTCAGGGCTATCTACCGAGCCCTAATTCACTGGCAAGACATAGTGAGAAACTGCACGGTGACAGTGTTGTGCGACAACACAGCAGCAGTAGCGTATGTCAAGAGAGGGGGGGGGTAGTACAATCATCTTCGTTTTATGAGGAAGTAAGCCTTATATTCGCACTGTGCATCGAAAAGAACATTACTCTGTTGCTCCGTCATATAGCAGGGCGTCTCAATGTGCTGGCCGACGAACTGTCGAGAGGGGGACTCCCACCGACATAAGAGTGGAGGCTCCACCTGGAGGCTTGCCAACTCCTGTTTCTGAAGTGGGGGACACCCAATTTGGATTTATTCGCAGCAATGAAGAATGCCCAACTCCCCTTGTACTTCTCCCCCTTTCCGGACAAGTGGGCGGTGCGGACAGACGCCCTCGACGTCCTCAGTGCGGATTGGACGAACCTGAATGTGTACCTGTTCCCTCCGTTCAAACTGCTCCAGGAAGTTCTGAACAAAATCAGACTATCTCCGGGCAGGTTCATCATGGTGGCTCCATGGTGGCCAGCGGCACCATGGTTTGTGGACCTTCAGGAAGCGGCCAGGGAAGCTCCTGTGGAACTCCCGAGGTGGAGAACACTCCTCACGCAGAGGAAGGGAGCGGTGATCCATCTGAAACCAGAGGTGCTACACCTTCACGGGTGGCTACTTTGACAGGTGAATTACGCAGGCGTGGCTACTCTAAGGACGTGACAGCATCGGTGTTGAAGTGTCTGAGGGACTCCACAGTAGATGTGTATGAGGGCAAGTGGCGAGGGCGGTTTGAATGGTGTGTGACATTCAGGGTAGACCCTTGTAGTCCGTCGGCGCAGAATGTGTGTGGTTTTTTGGAAGATCGATTCAGGAAGGGCCTGTCACCAGCCGCCATTAAAGGCTACAGGGCTGCCATTAATTCAATGCTATCATTGATTGGTAAACAGGATGTAGTGACTAACAGTGTGATTTCAAAACTGGTGCAATCATTTTCAGTTCTCCGTCCTAAGACGAGAAAATTTTGCCAACAGTGGAACCTCCCCAAAGTGCTTCATTTCCTGTCAGGACCAAAGTGTGAACCTCTTTCTAAAGTGCCATTTGAATGAGTGACGGTGAAAACCGTATTCTTACTAGCGCTTGCAACGGCAGCGCGGCAGGGTGAGCTGGCGGCGTTGGCCAGGGGTAGGGAATGCCTGAGATACACGAGTAATTGGTCTTAAGTTTCGTTACTGCACCCACCGGGTTTCAGAGCGAAGACGCTTAAACCAGAGGAGAAGCCCTCCCCACTGGTGGTGGAAGCGCTTACCAATGTGTTAGGCAAAAGAGTGTGTCGAAAGAGTGCAATGCCCAGTTCGGGCACTTAAACATTACCCTGCCGCCTCTAAAGATGTAGTGGAAGGCACAGGTTATGATACAGGAAAGGCCACAATTTCACAAGCCGTTGTTCGTGAAACTTGCACAAGGCGGGACACCAACAAGTGAAGCAGTGTCACTCGGCATGATTGGCAAATGGATATGTACAGCAATCAAGGAAGCCTATGACAATGAAGACAGCCGCAGCGTTGGCGAAGGCGTAAATGCTCACGAGTTGCGGGCCATGGCAACTTCGTGGACCTACACTATGGGCACCTCTCTGGGAGAGGTACTTGAGGCTGGAAGGTGGAGAAGCAAGACCACATTTATCTTCGTATTACTTGAGAGAAGTAGAGACCCCAAGAAGTTCGAGGGAGTATACCAGTCGTTTGTAGCAGTCGGATGCATGGTGAGGAAGTAAAGGTGAGTGTTAGCTCTGGTCCTACGCGTCTCCGTGATTACAGAACGGGTGGGTGAGTAGGTTCATGCAACGTGCGGGTTCGACGCCCCCCCCCCCTCCCCCACCCCCTTGGGTGACAAAGTCTGGGATAGCAGTAAAAACGGGGTTTTACCCCTAAAAATAGGTTTTACTTACCCTAAAATACTTACCTGTTCGGACCCTCCCGCGTCGATCCATCCTGGTAGATGGGGAGACAAACTGTGATGCGGGTGGAGTGGGCTCGACCATTGTGGCCATGGGCTCCAGGGGATACGGAGGCATGAACCTGGAGAGCTTTTAGTCATAGGTTTGGGACGGAAAGCATTTTCAAACATGAAAAGCAGGTAAGTATTTTCGAATTTATGAAAATACACCTGAACATACAGGTACAACAGGTTTATGAAAATAAACATGAAAATACAGGTAAGTATTTTAGGACAAGTAAAAACTATTTTTGGGGTAAAACCCCGTTTTGCTCACAGGCAACACACTGGGAATTTTTCATTTCCATTTTAAAATTTTTATGCTCAATATTAACAGGAATAAGGGTAGGACTTTGTTAAGCAAATAATTACTGAATATGAAAAAAACAAAACATTGCCCCCGTTAAAAATAGGCTACTGGAATAAGCTACAGTGACGTGAAGGGACCAGTATTGATGAAAGTTGGTGTCGGACAAATCTGTAAACGAGCGCCACCGAAAAACGCCTGTTTTTCCAAAAATGAAATTTTTTTTTCTCGAGGCACCCAAATGCCTCGCCGAGGCATATCTGGCCGTTTTCGCAATAATGTCCGATTTCCACAAACTCTTCAACGTTTAATAGCCTGTCAAAATACAAGACTCTTGGGGAAGCCCAAATCCGGACTTTCTTCCTTGAAGACCATTGAAACTACATTTGAAGATTGACCAAAACCGACTACATCGCACTTTCATCATTATAAAATTCTGTATTTTTGTATCTTCATTTTATCCTTTTCCTTTTAGGGCAAAAAGCCCGAACAAGACTAGCTTAGTGTATTGTAATAGGATTTATACAGACAACCAATTTGAAGTGTGATATTTTTTATTGTGTTTGTCGGCCGAAACCCATATGAAAAATTTCCACAACAATCGAATTTAACTTTAAAAATATTAAACGTTAAATGTTTCCAATAACTTAATGCGTTATAGCATTTAAATAAGCTAGTTTATTTAACCACATTTATACTTTATTTATATTCTTTTACCCCCAGAAATGCTACCATATGTCCAAACGTAAAAACGTCTTACGACCTGGCATTCTACCGGACACGAATTTTTCAGTGTATATATGTTTATTTTAGTTCTCCTCTGGACCTGACTGTGACCCACCGAAACCTACAAATAGCTTGATCTACTATTAAACACTAAAAGAATTCTTAAAAAGATCTGTTCAAACCAAATCCGAAAGTCAAACTGTGCAAAAACTTCGAATTACCCACTTTTGCCCCCCTCCCCAGCCAAAACTAGTTGTGGTGTTTAACACTACAGTTTACCGTTAAAGCTTGTTTAATTTAATAGTAATGTTCTAGACATTACCCAAAGCCAAGTAATAAGCTTTAACAAGAGCCTAATCACGTTGCAATCATGTAAATATTCAATCCGTAGCCAATAATACAAAGTAAAGGCCCATTTCCGAAAGTTCAATTGAGTGAAACTCAAAACAGGCCTATCTTTTTCCGTTTTACATGTTCCTACTCCTTCAAACGGCTCTGCACCCAGTTCCTTTGTTCATCCGACTTCTCCTCCCACTTTCCATTGTTCTCGAGGCCCTCAGCCAATCAGACCCCCGTAGCTACCCCGCGAGTCCGCGCTTACTTCCGGTAATGTGCATAAAACCCCAGCCCCAGAATGCATAGTTAGCACAGCTCACAGATCTCAAGCTAAAGACCGGTCACGCCAGTCGGGAGTGGAGACGCCATGTCCGGAGAATGCCATGCCGGGCACGATGGTAGTGGTTCGTATGTTATAGTTTAGCTTTTGAAAGTTCAGTTTAGAACCCCCATATTCTAAATTTTAGTTTAAAACTTAACTTAACTCTCTAGCTAGAGAATATTATGGTGGAGACGCCTGTAGCGGCATCTTAGGTTTCCTCTCCCCATAACGTCAGAGTGGTTCTCTTTCTAAAAACCAAATTTTTCCAGTTTATTTTAAATGGATTTTTAATCTAAACTAAATGACGGTTTGATCTTTGTGGAAGTCAAATTGAAACAAACTGATGCCTAAGTGTAAAATTGCCGGGCTTTTTATTACTTAGAACAGTTCTCGAGGGAACTAAGGGAGGTTGATCTTTTTGTACTTGGAAAACTTAGAAACATAACTATGGATGGTTGATCATAAGAAACATACTGTCAGATAGACTACTATCAGTTGCGGCTGTTTAGTCTTGCGGGTGTCTCCGGGAGCACTCATGATTTACTTTTTCTAATGTGAAAATTTAAAACTTTATTCAAACCAAGTGTGTTTGTCTGAATTTATGAAATACTAAGTGTATATTCATACTTGCTACTTTATGTAAATGTAAACTTGTTGCCTATTTAAATAATTGGTATTCAAAAGTTTTCGAAGCAAACTATAATGTAAAAGTGTTTTCATTCTCTGTCGCAAAAATAAAACCAGGAGTTTTAAGCTTCAGTCGTTTGCTAGACTTGATTAATTGTATTTTAGTGTAAAATTAAATATGTAGCCCATCTTTAGATTTTAGCTAGTTAAACAGTTAAATCCACCGTTGGTTGCAGCGATACCGACAGTTTAAGGTTAGGCCCCTTTAATTAGGAACGGCGCTTCATCCCCCATGCTGGGACAGTGTCCATGCTGTGTTGAATAACGAAAAAAGTCGTCGTAAACACCGTAGAAACCTCAAGCTGAAACTCCACGTACACCAGGGAAACCGGGGGCGTTACAAGCACCTAAGCCGTCGTAGCGTCCGCCGTTACAGCTGGTGGCAGTGGTGGGACGAACAGGTGCTGTTCCCGTCAAGCGTTTTCCCCCCTGCCATGCTACATGCCTAGAAGGATGCAAGCCACTTCCAACTAGATGTCTGTGGTCTAGCCAAACATGGCCACGAAGCAGATGCCTGTGACTAAGTTACAAAAAGTCACGAAGCAGAAGTAGTACTAACGTTATAAAAAGTACAACCCCCGCCGCAGCTCCAACAACTGCCGGCGCCAGGAAGCAGCCGCTGCCGCTTCCAGTAGACGTCCTCCCGTCAAGAGCCGTCTCAACCCCAACCGATGCTGTAGGAGATGAGGCCCGAGAGGGAAACTACGCCCCGTGCAGCCAAGCCGTGGATTTTGCGTGCAACGCCGAAGTCCCGTGGATTTGACCGCCCACCAGTGACGATCGACTCCCGTGAAAATCAGTGCCGAACTTCCCGTACTACGGTGGAACGGAAGGACAGACTGACCGTACAGCGATTGTACAATTGGGTAAGTGTACACTGGATATGCTTAGAGGCCGCCAAGCCGAGTGTTGTAGTTGATAGCATTTATGCAATTTAGCTATTTATATACCAGAGTGCTGGGGGTTTTGAAAGTGTATTTTTTATGTGCAATCTTACTGGATTTGGGAGAGAAGTTTTTTTTATTAATTCGCTCTTCTCAAAAGTAACGTTAAATTTTAAGCGGCTGCTTTTAATTTTTGTTTCATTTATAAAAGCTTTATTTTGAAACCACGTTAACCATTAAGACTCAAAATGTCAGAAATGGAAGAATTAGACGAAATCATTCGTGATATCACAAACAAGGACTTAAAGAAGGCCTGTTTAAACTTAGGCTTTACAGTCAGTGATTCTAGAGCCGAATCCCAACAAATCTTACGAGCAGCCCTCGAAGATGGTAAATTGGATTTAAGTGAACTTTCCGATGCACTAGCTAACGCTATTGAAAGGAGAGAAGCCGCAATTTTTTCAAAAAAGAATTAGCCGCTAAAGAAAATGAACTGTTTTTAAAAGCAGAAGAATTAAAGTTAAGAGCACTCGAAATTGCAGACGCAGAGAAAAAACGTGCTGTTGACTTAGCCGAGGCCGACCGTCGTCGAACTCATGAACTAGCTTTAAGGGACCAAGATGCCCAAATTAAAGACCGTGCCAGTGCTATGGAATTAGCTAAACTGGACAAGCAGCTCGAACTAGCGAAGCTAAATGCTGCTACGTTAAATCTTAACCCCGCTCCTAATGGAGCTAACGGCGCTCCCCCACCTCCCCCAAATCCAGTTGCAAAACATGGTAAAGTGGCCGACATAGTTCGACTAGTAAATAGGTGGACGCCCAATACTGACATTAACAGTTTTCTTAAGATTTTTGAACGAACTTTAACTAGTCAAAAGATTCCTAAAGACCAATGGGTCACGGCGTTACAACCCCTCGTCGGTGAGGTCTTTATTAAAGTTTGTGATCAGCTAACAGACGCTGAAATGCATGATTACGAAATAGTAAAAAATAAACTGCTTGCCCGTTTTGTACAGACTAAAGAGTCTTTGCAAACGCAATTTCGTTCTCTCGAAAAAGGTGTGGAAATGCAATTCCAGGATTATGCATTTGAGTTAGAAACTCTTTTCACTCGTTGGATAACTTTGGCTAAGGTTAACCGTGATTACGATAAACTCGTCAATCTTGTACTTTTGGAGCAATTTTATAAATCGTGTCCAATCCATCTCAGAAAATGGATCCCTGATCAAGTCAGATTAGGAACTCTGGCCGAAGCGGCCCAGTTGTGTGATGAATTCACCACTCGTAACAAGCAGATTTCTACTGATGCTGCTTCTCGTCCTGTTAAAGCAACTCCTGCAGTTGCTACGACAACACAAGGTTCTAAACCTTCCAACAGAAATCGTGGTAACTCTAATCGTAACCACAGTCAGGCGGCTAAACCGGCTGGTACCGCCGAGGTGAAAACTGACCCCCCCAGTGGGAGTTCAGCCACCAACACTTACTCAAACCGTGAGTTCGACAAACCACGTCTCATAGGCGATGGCATTTGCTTTTATTGCAAAAAAATTGGACACAGACGCCAAGAGTGTCGTATTCGTATGGCTGACGAGAAGGCAGCCGGCGCTGATTGTAATTTTATTAGCCATGCCCCACCGGAAGTTGTTTTGTCCAAGCACATACACGAATGGTCCGTGAATGGCCAAAAATGCCGTGTCTTACGCGACACAGGTTCTACGCACGATGTAATCGCTCGTGAACTCGTAAAACCCGACCAGTTTACTGGCGAGTATACGCATTGTCATAATGCTTTAACTGCTAAGACTACTGCACATGCTATAGCCTTAATTGAGGTTCAGACCCCCTACGGAGCTATCCAAACAGAAGCTCTCGTGTCCGACCACGTGGGCCCCCATTTCAGTATGTTGTTGGGCGTGCCCTCTCAAAATGTGTTAGAGGAAAAAGGACTTGTTTCCCTCCCCACTTATGTGAATGCAGTCACCCGTGCACAGGCACGTGCTGCCGATCAGCTCCCTCTCTTACGCCCTAATTACCGTGAAAACCCCGCTGATAGCGAGGAGTCAGATAGCGACTCGATTGAGGTTACTCCAAGAGCAGTGACGGAAGGTTTTGTCGACCCCAAACAAGACGTTTTGGATGAGGCGATTCTAGGTCCTCAAACTGAGCAGTTCACACAGCTCCTCAACATTGACAAACCTGAGTTTTTAAAACTCCAGCGTGAATGCCCAACTTTAACTTTGTGTTGGAAGTATGCTGAGCTGCCAGAAAGCCAGCAGGACGAAAACAAGCTGTTTTTCGTTGACCACGATTTGCTTTTTCGCAAACCATTTCGACCTGAGGGAAGGCCGCTAATAAACAGGCAACTAGTTCTTCCCCAGGAGTGTAGAAATTTGGTTCTAAGCACTGCACATGCAAACGCATGGGCTGGCCATCTTGGACATTCTAAAACAAAAGAAAGAGTGCTTATAAATTTTTACTGGCCCAAATGTTTTAGTGCCATAGAGCAATTTGTCTTGACTTGTCTTACCTGCCAGAAAAATGGAAAATCTGGACAGAAGTTTGTTGCCCCTATGGTGCTTGTGCCCATGGATGGGGAGCCCTTTAATCGTTTCATTATTGATATTGTTGGCCCCATTCGACCCTCTAGTAGAGGTGGTTTTAAATATATTCTGTCTCTCCTCGATCCGGCAACAAAGTTTCCCGAGGCCGTGCCCCTTAAAGAGCCTAACAGCCAAAGTGTAGTTGACGCCCTCCTCGGCATTTTTTCGAGGTTAGGCTTCCCTTCTGAATTACAATCGGACTTAGGCTCGCCCTTCGTATCCGCCCTCACAACTTTATTCCTTGAAAAATGCGGAATTAGGTGTATTAATTCAAGTGTGAATCATCCACAGTCCAACAGCGTGGAGCGCTTTCATAGAACCCTCAAAGCGGTGCTGAGAGCGGTTTGCCATGAGCATCCCCTGGATTGGGAACGATGCCTCCCCGGTGCAATGTTTGCACTGCGTACTGCTCCACATGAGAGTACTGGATTTACACCTGCTGAAATGGTGTATGGCCGAAACTTGAAAGGCCCTCTCGAGCTTGTTAAAATCCAATGGGTTGAACCCGACGTCCACCCATCCGTCCTTGAGTATATCCTGGATTTACTTCAAAGATTCAAATACTCACGGGAACTCTCACAAGAAAATATTGTGAAGAGCCAACAAAAAAATAAGACCTACTATGACCGTAAGGCAGTTGAACGTAAGTTCAAAGAAGGTGATAAGGTGCTAGTCCTTAAGCCTGATCGAGCCAATAAGTTAGAGATTTATTGGGATGGACCCTGTGATGTTGTTAAACGCCTTTCAGACACCAATTATTTAATAAAAAAATCGTTTGGTTCTCAAAAGGAGACGGTTTATCACATCAACCTGCTCAAGCCCTATCTGCCTAGGGAGGGGTCAAGTAATCATTCGTACAATGACGAACGTGAGTTTGCTACCACGACCATGTTTGGTCCGGCAAGCCTGGTGATGGCCATCTTAATTCCAAAGAAGCCATGAGTCTTTTCAAAAAGACAGGAGATTTGTCAGAGTCTCAAAGGTCCGACTTACTTAAAGTCTTTGACCAGGTGGATGGTGTTTTTTCTACTCTGCCGGGTCGTACCGACATTGTCACCCACGATGTGGAGTTAGTAGACACTCAGGTAAAGCCTTGTAAATATTACACGCATGCCAAGTTCGAACGTGACTTGATAGTTACAGAGATCAAACGCATGTTAGATCTGGGCTTAATTGTGGAAATGGATTCCCCTCATGGATCCCCCATGATTATAGTACAAAAAGAAGATGCCAGCCCTCGTCCTGTAGCTGACTATCGTGCGTGAGCTGAACAACAATACGGTAACTAAAGATTACCCAATTCCCAACATCGAGGAATGTATTGAACGTGCAGCCAAGTGGAAATACATTTCCATTTTTGACCTTAACCGTGGATTTTGGCAAGTGCGCTTGACGCCACAGGCTTCAATGGCCGCCACTATCACTACCCCCATAGGGAAATTTGCTCCCCTAATGATGAATATGGGGATGAAGAACGCTCCATTTTGCTTCCAGAAGCTTATGGATAATGTCACTCGTGGCATGGAGGAGTATGTCACTCCCTTTCAAGATGACACCGCCGTTGGTGCCGAAACGTGGCAACAACATTTGGACAACATTTTTAATTTCCTCTTTGCTGTCAAGAAGGCCGGGTTGACTGTGAACGCAAAAAAATCGCAGGTCGCTTGCAGCAAAGCTACTTTTCTTGGTCACGAAGTGGGCAATGGAACTCGCACCCCTTCAGAAGTGAAGGTTTTGGCTGTTCAAAAATTCGCACGGCCGCAAACGAAGAAAGATGTTCGTTCCTTCCTTGGTTTGGTTGGTTACTACCAACGTTACATTCCCCACTATTCCGAAATCTGTGCAAGCCTTACAGATTCTCTGAAAAAGGACGCACCCGATCCCGTCTCGTGGGACGTTTCAAAGCAAACTGCATTTGAAACTTTGAAAACCGCTTTAGTGACGTTTCCCGTCCTAAGAGCCCCCGACTTCAACCAAACCTTCATCCTCCAACGCGATTGTTCCGACCGTGGCATGGGCTGCGTGTTGTCACAAGAATTTGGAGAAGATGAACACCCCTGCCTTTACGTTTCACGTAAATTAACAGCCCGTGAACAGAATTACGGGACGACAGAAAAGGAGTGTGCTTGTCTGATCTGGTCTGTTGCTAAATTGCGGCCCTACATCTATGGGACAAAATTCATCATAGAATCAGATCACAACCCACTTCACTGGCTCAAGCAAATGTCTGGCAAAAATCCCAGATTGCTTAGGTGGAGCCTCACCCTTCAAGATTATGACTACACTGTCCGGTACAAACCTGGCAGGCTTCACTTAAACGCCGACGCGTTAAGTCGATATTTTGTTTAAACAAGTTCTTAAATGTTAAACATTTTGTTTTCAGTACAAATTGACTGAAAATTAAATTTTGCCTGCATTTTAATTTTGTCATTTTGGTCAGTTGAGAGCTCATCCTTAAGCAACTCTCAGTTAATTCCCGTTTTGGCCTTCACACCTAAATTTTAAGTGCCTATGCTTTACTCTTTTTGTCACTATCAACGTCTCCCTCTGTGGGAGAATATTGACAAAGATTGTAACGACACTTATTAAATGTTCATTAGGAATGTTCTACGGGAGCTACAATCTGTCCCCGGTTGGCTCTTCTTTAAGTTTTCTACGAAATGGCTTTCTTCCCAAAAACAGCCGTCTGTCTACCCCTTTGCGAAAAAGGTAGCACTGTCGTTACAAGGTTGTTGCGTTTTTATCCTCAAACCTCCCAGTGTTGTATTAGTATGTTTAAGTTATGGGTCTTATCTCAAAATCCTTCAGTGTCAAATTGCCAATGTAAACAAGTTGTTTGGTAACCTAAAACCATTCTAGTGGTATTAGTTGCTGTTAAATAGAGCCGGTGTTCTATCACGTGTTCACAGAATATTCTCTTCTAACCGCTATCGTAGCCTAGGTTGAGGGTGGACGGCAAGGTGTTTTTGGCCGTCACACAGAAAAAAAAGACGCGGCAATTGGACATAATCCGGACTTGTACGAACGATTAAGTGGCGGGACGCCTCATTTGACAGTATTCTTTTACAAAAACCCTAACTTTGTACTTTCACTTTAAAACTAGTGTGTTTCATGATAAATGTCCTTTTGCCCCATTTTCAAATACTTGTACGATATTCCTGCACCCCGCAGCGCGGACAGTATTTAGTTAAGGGCTGCAAAAACAGTAATTTTAAATTGTAACTTTTATTTTACTTAAAGTTTTCTGAGCCACAAAAACGTTGGTCCCCCAAAAATATAAAACGGCAAGGTCAACATTTATGTAAACAGTGTATTTTATTTCATGTCAATTTTGCTTAAATTTTGGCGGTCTTGTTTCCTGCATATCTTGTGTGCACTAACCCCTTTATTATAGCTTTTATTCCGAGTTCTCAGGAACCTCTGTAAAGGCATGAGGCCTAAAATTCCTGTCGATTGGTTAGGAGACCCGACACCAACCATCAACAACTCGGGGACACTATTTTTTTTCTTAGCGCCAAAAAGCGCTAGGCCTATTTTTCAACCTCCAAGTTTAAAAATTCATATCTCCCTGGAAAATGGACTTCATCGACTCTCGTTTGCAGCTCTTAATAAACCTGAACTTTATCTAACATCCTGTGAAAACAGAACTTGAAATTTCACCATACTTTGGTCTACAGCTTCATTTGAAAAAGTGCTCAAACTGAGCGCCGACGCACGCAATCTCCGTCGCCATTTTCTACAAACATGTAAATATTTATTTGTATTTCTCGAATTTATTTCTAGGCATAAAGCCGACTAGCTTAGTGCTGTGCTAGATTACATGTTTATTACGTCTTCAATGTTTTTATTTTACTAAGGTGACGATTTTAGCAACAATGAAAACTTTGACTACACTAGCGTTATTATCTGCGGCTGCAATAATACATTTAACTTTTATGCGTTATAGCATTTCAAAACACAAGCTGGTTTATTTAATCTTTTGCCTAGGCTTTTATAAAA
>JAHWFP010062537.1:6255-24962 GCA_023313725.1 Lithobius niger
AGGCTTGTTCATTCATCTTGTAAGGTCAACCTCACTGCGCATGTAAATTCACAGTGGAAGGGGGTTGTGCAAATAGCAACGACCTTCCTTTCCCGAATATTGATGGCTTGTTATGTCACCAACAACATGCACATCCGTCCTGCCAACGGAATGTATGTCTGTCCATTTGTCCACTCCATCCTGCGGAAGCAGTCCCTTCTGTCCCCGTGAGCTAGCTTCTTACAACACCTCCGTTGCACGAGATGCTTGATTTATGGGCAACCCTTATCATATTCAAACATCTCGTGGAGCCGCCCGCAGCAAAAGCCCTCTAATATTCAATATGGTGGACTGATGAGGCCCCTCACCTCCCGAGCAGCAGACACTTCCAGCCGAGACTGGCCCGCAGAAGGCGGCATGCAGAACACGACCAGACTCCCTGCTGCTAGCCAGTCCTTCTTGGTCGGCCAGCGTGTAATTCCATTCCACGCACTGTAAAGTGTTGCAGGAAACTTCGCTAATTGATTAAAGAATAGGGGGAAAAAAAAACCTAAAACAACAATGGGATAAAACTTGGAATCTCGTGGCCATGTAGTTGAAGGTGGGTTGGATAGAATGCAAGTCTATCCCTACAGTGCAGAGGCAGAGTGGCCAAACTATGCTGAATTTAGTTTGCTGAATTTAGTATCTCGTATTATCCCCATTGCTAAAGGGGTTATATGATTGAAGTTTCATTTTACTTGTTAAAATGACACGGATAAAAATTGGTGCCTTTTAATTGAAATAATCAAATGTATACAATTTAGAAAATTGCATCTGTTTTAAGTGCTGTTGTGCTTTACCAATCATATACGTTACGTAAAGCACAACAGCACTTAAACAGATCCAATTTTCTCAGTTGTACACTTGATTATTTCATTTTTAAAAATCACCAATTTTTGTCCGTGTCATTTTAACAAGTAAAATGAAACTTCAATCATATAACCCCTATTTTTACGGCATATTTGACGTTTTTGATTGTAATCTCGTATTATCCCCATTGAATGGTGCATTCCCCGTGCTGTGTTACCGTGTTACCTTTTGGCGGATTGAAAAACAATAACATGAGCTAGATGTATTAATCCATATGTTTTGTCCTTACTGGAATTAAAAAAATAACACAAAAGTAAATTAATTAATTCTGTTAATTAAATTTGTTGCTGAATGTAAAACCCTCTACCTTTCCATACAACCACATCTAGTAGGCGAGTTATACTGCTTTCACATTCGTACTAAATTCGTCTCGGGCCTTGCTCATGTGGTAGCTTGTCGTGACCGACCCGACCGTCTATTTTTTTTAGCGGCCAAAGCAGGCCGGTGTAGCACGGCACATGTAATTTAGTAGAGTGGCATGCAAACACTTGCACTGCCTTGTTGGGAGGATAGCATTCTAGTACAAAATTATGAAAAGCAGCATCTCGTTTTGGGGTAGAGGACCCCTTATTACAGGAGTAAGAATTTTTTAATGGGAAATGCGAAATGACTGGCCTGGGCTGGGGCCGTCACTTCGGACTGATGTTAATAAAGCGCGAAAAAAATTCAATTCAAATGTGTCACGTTCAGCATTCAAATTTTGTGGCATATTTAAAAAAACCAAAAAACTATTGAATTGATTTTTTTGCATTTCGTAGCATCAGTTGTTAGAAACGGAGTATGACGCCGTTTCGCCGATTATTTTTTTTTTCAAATTACGTGCCTCGCTCGCGCTGCCGCGCAACACATAACATCAGAAACCGAAACTAATCTCAAATTTCTACCAATTAGGCTTGTTGCAGACGGACCACAAAATGCGTGGAGATCGCTGCAAAAACAACGCCACTATCGCGTCGGAATCGCCGGCACCTTTCACACAGCGCGATATGGCCAAGGGCGGATCCAAGGGAGGGGCCGAGGGGGCTGCGGCCCCCTCCAAGGCAAATGACCACGAAAAATTGACGAATTTTCTGAAAAAACGCAGGTAAATTACGACAAAAATGCACGAAAACGTAGTTAAATCATCCTGCGGCCCCCTCCAAGGCAATTGACCACGGAAAAAAACGAAAGTAAATTACGACGAAATGCACGAAAAAGTAAATAAATCGTCCTGCGGCCCCCTCCAAGACTTGGTTCTGGATCCGCCCTTGGATATGGCTCAGGGAGACCTACTGATAAAAACAGAAACGCGCCAATGCGTATGAAAGCACCAGTTTTACCATTTTACCTGTTCTGCCACTGATTGCGATTTTTACGCCACAAACACAAAAATTGCGTGTGCGATTGTGGCGCGTTTTGTGGTCCGTCTGCAACCGTCCTTAGGAATGCATCTTTTAACTTTTTCAACATCAAATATTTAAAGAATATCTTGATTCGGCGAAACGGGAATTCCCCTTCGCCGAATTTTAATCAGAGCTCAACTTTTGGCGAAATGGGAATCGGCAAAACGTGATTCGGCGAAACGGGTATGTACCGTTTAGGGACATGATCTGCTCGCCCAGTGACTTAATGACTTTATCTCCGCCGGAGTTATCGCTGGTGGCAGATAGACGGGAAATGCTACGGCAGTTTTTTTTTTTAAAGAAAACGTGCGACTTGAAATGGGCACGGAGGGGTACATAGCGATATTGTGGACCGAAAGTTCGTTGAGTTCTCACGTAAACCTCTTGAGCTAGTGGGAGTGCGTGCTGCGAAGTCTCAGTATCTGTAGTTTGAATCTATGCAAGGTGCACAAGCCTAGTCAAGCAAATGTTCCGGGAGTATTGAATTTGTAATTAATTTATTCGCGGATCAACCTGGGATGCTGGTATGGCAATCTTTTATCTGTTGTTCCTGACGTTCGTCGTTTTTTCTTCCCAGTTTACAACTTTGCCGAGAGCTGGTGATTGAAATCAGCCGTGTTCTATACGTCATTTAACTTACAAGCCATGGTTAATTTATTTGTTTTTTTTTTCTGCATTCTTTGGGTTGCTTGTTCGGTTGAACGATAGGGCGGTGAAGAATTGTTTTTCCTTCTTCTTCTTTGGAAGTGCGCGCGATCTACACCAAAGAAATCTTCCTTCTATATACAGATTTGTTGATATTGGTTATTGATTGTACCATATTTTTAAAGTTGGCTTGTAATCTGATTAGACACATGGCGTGCCTGTGTCAATAATGTTGATAGTAGTGCGTTGTCATTGGTTACGTCCTGCGTCAGTAACGGGCAGAGACCCTCGAGAGCAGGGACGTAGCCAGGGATTTTTTTTATACCCCCGCACCAGAATTAAAATGAAGCGCCCTCCCCCCCCCCCCCCAAAAAAAAATTCTATTCTCAAGTGAATTTTCTTTTCTTTCGTCGTGCATAATTGAACCATAGCTGGACTTTAAAAAGCAAATTAACAAACAAGTCGTTTTAATGCAGTAATCAACATTTTTTTTTATTAACAATCAGCACTCATTTTGTTGTTTACAGTTTCTGTTTTTCAAAATGGCCTCCTGAAGCAGACTTTTTAAAAGATAAATTAGCCACTTTCATGTCTGGCATAAAATTGTGTTGATATTATAAACATATATGATTAACTCATTACTGTTAATCGCACCGAATAATACTTTGGACGTTAAATGAAAACTTGAAGATTGCTACCGCTAGTAGCAATCTTCTAGTTTTCATTTAACTTTCGAACTATTAATATGTGCGATTAACTTGGCTAATAGGATTAACCTTGGCGGCCTTTCCCTGGTGGAATGACATCACTGCCTTCAAAGGCCGACCGTTTTTGGAAACTTGGCGGGTTTTTCTACCAGTTTTGGTTTTGGGTGGATATGATTAACTCATTACAAACTGTAAGCTTTTTTCAGAAAAATTTATTTTTATTTCGCTTACCAACAAAATAAGTGTCTTCCTAGGCGGTGTAACCAATAACCATGCTCTCGCTTTCAATTTTTAACCATTTCTTTCATCAACTTCTTTTAGATTTTTCCTTGTTTCGAATTTCAAAAATTTTTTACATGATTCGGAAAGCATGATCTTTCATTTGAAACCATTTATCACCTTTTTACGTTACGTAGTTTTCTGAAATAAAATCGAGTTTGTAAACAAAACTCAATATCGTATAGTCCACTATAAAGGCCTCGTCGCGCTTCGTTCTCCTCAGCCTAAAGAAAAACCCCGCACGTGTGGGGGCTGCGGGGGTGCTGGCTACGGCCCTGCTCGAGAGGGCAGGGGTGACTTTGAGTAAAAGGGCACATTTCTTCGTAGGGACTTTGTGTTTGCCAATCTTCACCCTTTCTTAGCTCCTCACCAACTGCTTTTGTCAAACAAGAGCAATGGAACTACAGCGATGATATATGAAGAACCCCCGTCGTAGCATTCGGGGACTGCAGTGAAAGCCCACACTAAATGGCTGCACACTGCAGTCCCCTGTTGCTACCATGGGTATTTCTTTAAACTTGTGGCAAATCGAAATCAGTTTAGGTCGAAAGGTCACCACACTTTTTCAATTTTGTATTTACAGATTTAGATTTTTCTTAAACAGATGTGCAATTTGCACGCACAAGCAACAACATAATAATCTTCACCCAAGACGAGAAAAAGAAGCCAGTTTGATATTTCAGACACCGGTCATTATTTATCGCCGGGGGGGGGGGGCGGGGGGATTTTTGGATCCTCTCGTCGATCCACACTTCGTATAGTTTTCGATCCCCAGACCACCATAAAATCGATGTACTAATAATTAGCCTATTAGTAAGCTAGTTCGTTCATCACATTCTTTAGCGTGCTTGCAGTTCATGCACAGTAAAAAGGGTTTGTTTTACATTGAAAAGGTTTTCTATACTTGGAAGTCGCTTGCTTTGCTCGCTCAATCCGCGCACCTCTGTTCTTCAGAAACGCAATTATTGTTTGTGACAAGTTTAAGTTAAAACCCACATGTCTCCTTTTTCCGTGCGTCCAGTCGTTGAAGCCAATTACCATTTTTTAAATGTGTATGTCGTTTTGCTTATGAGAAGTATGTCGTCGATTTATGTTTATCTTTTTTTTTTGGGGGGGGGGGGTTGTGGTCCAACCGCATCATTTTGTGGCCCCCCCGTGACCAAGTTACTTTCTGACGAACTTCCCTGAAGTGTAACTGCGTGATCGAACTTGACGTCATGGAACGGTTTTTATTCAGAGTAGTTTTTTTGCGTATTCGAGGGTCGAAAAATGAAGTTGGAGTGATGAAAATAGGTGTATAGAAGGTTAATTTAATTATTTTTCATTTGGCGCTGCTCTCATCGTTGTGAGGGCTTTACGTTCGGAGGTGTAGGTGTACAAACAATGCACGCATGCACACAGTGTGTACACACAGTAGTAATTACAATGCAGCAGTATTGTTCAATTTGGCTAGTATCATTATCCATAAATTGGATAGGTAACCGGCAGTGTGAGCGTGAATGATAGCTTAATGGTTAGCACGACAGGTCGCGCGGCCATTGGTCGTCGTGGCCAAAAAACGTGGCGACGTGCTGAGCGGCCACGTCCGTTTTTCAGTGAGAATATACCTTCATAATTTTATAACAACAATTAACCAATAGGAAGCCAGTAAACGGCAGTCACCAGGCAAGCACTCGGTATTTTTTCAGCTTCGGAATCCAACTCGTGATTGAGAAAATTTATCGATAAAAAACTACGCTCTCGTGGTATTATTACTGATAATCGCTATCACGTGGTTAAAAATGAACGCGGAGCAAGTATACGGTCGCCCTATGGCCTCCTGCACGCCGCCCGGATCCCAGTGGCGCGGCTTGACTGCTATGTGCGCGGGGGCCCTTCACGATGAGTACAGCCTACTATATACTTGCTATGTAGCAGAGTTGTTCAATTAGGCTGGTATAGCCCCTGATTATTATCCGTAACTTGGTTAGGTAACCGGTATGAGCCTAATGGTTAGCACGATCATGTCGTGTGCAAGAGGTCTCGGGTTCCTTTCTGATCTCAACCAACCCTGGCATTTTCGGATAGAAAACGGCCCATTGGTGCTTCATGCTCATGTCGATTGTGGCTTGTAAACGATCCAAGGAATTTCCGATTGGAATTACCTAGCAAGGCTTCAAGGCTTCGGCTGGGAACGTGTCAACCGTCCGAGTATGAGCGTTCCTCCCTAGCCTCTTGACCGTAACTCTGCGGGAAGCTATAGTTAAAACGCATCGCTTTGTTTTTAAGAATTTCTTTTTTTTTAGTTTACCTCCGTACTTCTTCCTTGTCATTTTTTTCAGGTAGTATGTTATTGATCGGGTGCGCGTGGGGTTTGTTGTGTTGGCCTCGGTGGTCTGTCTGTCTGTCTTGCCCGGGGCATGCTGGGTAGGGGTGGCGTGGCGCCAGTCGGCTGCTTGGCGCGCCTAAACATGGACGCCAAACGGACCAGCATCTCGGCCGGCCACTCGAGTTCTCAGCGGGCCGTCCCGAAAAAATTCGAATTCCGAAAAGTTTTATTCGCGGGATGTCTTCCAGGGGTCGTCGAGTTCCTTCTGTTTTAGGGAAAACTAAGTATTTTTCTTTGTGATTGCCATTTTTTTTTTTAAGCGATTGCAATAATTTATTTTGAGTCCGAAAAATGGTCCCAACTTTCGAGTTCGACGTGATGTTAAGTGTGGAACCTAACATCACGTAAAGAATATACCTAACATCACGTAGAATATTGTCTGTCGAAAATTTCCACAACGCAACTGTTGTAAATATTTTTGAAATAAGAGTTTCGTCAAATTTGCAAAATAGTTAACCGTACAGCGTATTCTACACTAAGATTTCTATTCTACACTAAGATTTACAGCAAAAGTTTCAACTTGAGGGGGGGGGGGGGTCTTAGAATGTATATTTACATTTTGAATTATTTGTACTTCTAGTTTTATTAAACAATTCAGTTTAAAATACCTTTTTATTAATTACTCTGCTGCAAAAAGAAATTTCCTTTTTCTTTTCTATTTTTAACCTTCAAAATTCCTTATTTGCTGCTCCTCCCCTCTCCCCTTATAACCTGCTGGGACACCTGTACCGATTTCACACGTAATAATTCGTCGCGTGTTGTGGCCGTACCGTACCGTGCCGCTACAAGCCGATCTGCACCACGGCCACGTTCCCAGCGCGACTTGATTTCATACGTATTAAATACCGAAACGTGGCCGGCCACGTTTTTCGACTGCCCTCTGATGGTCAAGCTTGGAACTCAACTACGGAAACGGAAATTAAAGCAGACCGAAGTGAAATTTCGGCAAATGTTGTTGTTCGTTTGGCTACCTCAACCGTGTGCGGGAAAAGAAAAACTTGAAAAAATGTTTAAGGAAGATATAAAGATAACTGTCGTTTTTGTTTTGTTTTTCCTGTTGTTGTTAGATTATAGGTTAGGTTAGTCGCCTGACAAAAAAAACTTCAAGGCAAAGTTTGGTATTTTAGTTCATAAAAACGGTTTAAACTTAATTTTAACCAAGAGTTACCACAATTGTTTTTGTAGCGGAAAAGGTGTTTTGGCTACAATATAGGCAACAAGTAAAAAAAAAAAAAAAAAATAGAGAACCGTACGTCGGAAGGAAAAAAAAAAGTAGAAATATGAGGAATCTACACTGTTAAAATGTTTGGTTTGTTTATTTATTGGTTTGTTTATCTGTGTGCCCTTCTATTCCTCCAGAAGTAAGGCCCGTAGAATAATATGAGTATAGTGTCAAATGAAAGATAACTAAATTACGCTTCGAATAGGCCAATTTTCATTGTTCTAATCTGATTTTTTTTTACCCTGAAATACGCAAGTGAACTGCGAGTAAAGTTACCCGTGTGCGGAAAAAAAACCCTGGCTAAAATGTCCAAGGAAATAATAAATTGTGTTGCCGTTTTTGTTTTGTTTTTTCTGTTGTTGTTAGGTTAGGTCAAGTTAGTTGCCTTGTTAAAAAATTTCACCAGGGAACGACCTGGCTACCGCTTTTCTCTTTTGATCTTTTTTTTTTCACAACCCTTTTTTTCAATCGGCTGTTTTTTTTTTTCTCCATTTGTTGTTTTTTTTAAAGATTAAAAAAAAACTTTTCTCAGAACTAGGCCACCTGAGCGTTACTAATAACTGTTGAAACAAGTTAGCATTCAAAGGGTTGTGTCAGCTTTAAGTACCGCTATGTTACCTCATTAACTTTTTTCGCAAGCATTAGTTTTCGCATGTGTAGTCGCGATGCTATTTAAGAAATACATGTACGGTGAAAATAGGTAGCACTTTTTACAGGTCCTCTCCGTTTGGTTTTGTGGCCAATTCTTCCGCTACAAAAATTCTGACTTTATGCTTAAACGTTTGTCTACGCTTTCTTAATTTGTTAGTCAAAAACTTCAAGCTTAAAGCTATGTTTATTAATCGTAGTCTGCTTTGATTAGATCTTCAGTTTGTTTTGGGGGCGAACAGCGCGTTGCATTATGGGGTCGCAGGCCGTTTCGTCACTTCACGCAGCGCGGCACGGCACGCATCAGATTTCAGACGTAATAATTAAAGCGAACCGCTCCGCTCCGTCCAGTACCGAACCGCGCTGGCCATGTTTTGAAACGTGGCCAAGCTAGAGCGCAAAATCACGGCCACGTTCGCTTTATTTATTACGTGTGAAATCAAATTGCACCGTTCGGAGCGGCACTGCACGCTTTATTTATTACGTGTGAAATCGGTACTGGTCTCCGATTTTTTTCCGACTGTTGAATTATTATTAGTCGGTAAATACACAATTGTCATTTTTTGTTTGTCTGACTGAAAACCAAAAACACTCGTAATTTTGTTCTGAGCTGTTTAAAATTTTGGGGTAAGGTTGCTTGGATGCTTCAAATATTTACGTTCTTTCGTATTTGTCTTGTTTAAAGTGATAAAAGTTAATTTTGACCAGTTCTTGGGGGAAAAACAGTTCAAGGCAATTAATCAAATTCACGATGAAAATTTTTTAAAAATGAGAATATAGAAATAAACAGTTTATTGTACCACTTCTTGCTTGTCGCAAGTAATTGTAGCCTTGAGAACTGAATTGTCAGATTCGGAAATTGCCGGAGGCCATTTTTCCCCCCAGCATTTTATATCTTTCGTTTGCTTAGACGTGAGACGAGTTTTATTATTTTTTTGTCCATGTGTGGCATTTTTGGCTACTTATTTTAAAGCCGCAAAACATCTGGCTTGTTGTTCATCAAAAATAAAAACAATTAGACTCCTAATATTGTTGTACCAACAGCCAATCATCGTTTAAAAATTATCTTAACAATATGGCCACCTTCCATTTCCGAATGGGTCAAGGAGTTGAATGGATGCAAATTTACTACTGATTACAGCTTGATTTTAAGTGTACTTTTTTTGTCATGAGAACTAACAGTAAGTAAGCTATACATGGTGAGTATGGACGTTTCTGTATTATTATTTCTGTATTATTTCTGTGTTTCCGTATTACTATTCACCAAACGTAATTATGAATGAAAGGGATAGGAGAACTATGAGCATTGAATGAAGAGGCAATGATGTTTGTATTTTTTATCCACAAACTTTTAAAAATAAAATGCAAATTTTTTCATTAAGTATTTTTTTTAAAGGGAGCTCTTGAGAAGTCTGCCTTTTAACCTGGCGCAAACTTTTGCTTGGGCTAAGGGGCAAACTGTGCTTCATATTGTGAAATCACTGCATGCACGCGCGAGGTTCACACCTTTGTAAGTGAAACAAAATTAGTGACAACAAATATTCATCCGCGCAAGTTCGGCAACAAAGATCACATTAATCACATAGACCATTGTAGCGTGACACCATAGCCATGAAAAAAGGTACACGGATTACAAACAAAAATGTCAGGTGTGCCGTAAAAAAAAAACGATCATTGTTTGAAGTTACTTTATTTGTTAAAAGGTACACGGATAAAAGTTGATTTTTAATTGAAATAAGCAATTGTACAATTAAGAAAATTACGTACAATTAAGTTATTGTTAAAGCACTTAAAGAGATGCAATTTTCTCAATTGTACATTTGCTTATTTAAATTAAAACAAGTCTATTTTTATCCTTGTACATTTTAACAGTTAAAGTGAAACTTCAATCATATAACCTTTTTCTTTTTTTACGGAACACTTGCCGTTTTTGTTTCTAATCTTATTGAGGGTGATTATACACTGTTGACGAAAAGCAGGGTGAATACTGTTGTAATTCCGTTGTGCGTGGCGGAACGAAACCGGAATGACGCACGGTGAACCTTGTATCGCGCGCACCATCTGAAAGTGGTACCGCTGGTGGTGCGCAATTAGAAATGTAGGGGGACGCATTTCGCACGGAAACGATAAACATCCTGCAGCCTCACCAATAGAACTGCCGGAAAATATGAAAAATAAAACTGGGTGTGCGCACGACATACGGTTAATTTAGCTGTGCGCTCATACATGATGTGATCGATGTATGTGCGCTACTACCATAACACCCTGTCTAGGACAGTGGATACTCATGGACACTTCCGTAACACGATCCCCACCTCCGTAACAAGATTACCACCTCCGTCACTATTATTATTACCATGAAGCCGATTAATGTATAAATAAGTCCATGTTGTGACTGAGTTGATGCTCTGCTCCAAATTAGGAGTAACAAACCAAATTTAAAAGTCACCTCATGGTATAGAGGCAGTGGGACCACACGACATAAATATGCACTCGATTTAATTTTCGGATAAGACGTTTGTTTTCCCTGGTCAACTAAACGTACAAAAAAACTCATAAATGTGAATGGATGCATAAAAAAAACAACCATGCATCCTGTCCTGCAAGTTAATACTTCAATATTTACAATAAAAAAGTCGTGAAGACGAAACCAGCCACACTGTGGACGTTGAGGGAACCGCAGTCATGTATAGAGCAGTGACATTTACCGCCATATTGGCACCAGTATGGGTTTTGGAGGGCATAACTACAAGGTGCACTACATAAAAATGGAGGGAAAAACAACGGAAGAGCAGATTTCTTAGGCTTAAAATAACGTTGTTTTCTCCAACAACAAAAAACGCGTGTTTTAGGTCTAAGAAATCACTCTTCACAGCATCGGCTTCATTATGACGCCCTTCTGTTTCTCTCTGCAGTGCCCCTTGCAGCTAACCCATTATGGCTCCAGCATAGAGTTATATAGAATAATACTACGACGTGTCACAGCTCTATACAAGAACCAATTGAAAAAATTAGGGTCCACCTGGAAGCATACTCAATAACAACAGAGAAAGAGTAATGAATGTTGAAAAAAATTTCGTCAACCTGCAGATGTGGCAAGGAGTGTACAAGGTATTTACAGTAAACATCGTATAGTGATCAGTGGTCTAGGAGGGCGTTTCCAACATGGCGGTTCGTGAGTGCCAGAACCGCCGTCATTTATGACTTTATAATTGTATACATTGCGTTTTTATTCTAAGTATTAACTTGTAGGACAAGTAGTAGGTTTTTTATGCATCCATTCTCATTTGTGTGTTGTTTTTGAACGTTTAGGTGACCAAGGAAAACGGACATCTTTTCCGAAAATTAATTCGAGTGCATATTGAGTCTTCTGGTCCCACCACCTACCAGGAGGTGACTTTGAAATTTGCTTTATCACATCAACTACAAAGTCATTTAAGTTTTTAAGTGTAACAGGTTGGTGAGTGTTAAGTGTTAAATTTCAAAGAATAATACACTGAATTTCTCCTATACACCTGATACATGAAACGCGGGTGTGATTTGACCAAGCAAGTGGATTCTTAACAAAATCGTCGCAATAATTGTGGATCACGGTTCGAGGCAACAAACGAAACGACCTGCTGCGTACCCGCGCAGAGACATGACTGGAGACAATTCGTGGAAAATTAAAGAATTTCGGCCTATCTTTTCAAATTTTTTAACGTTACTGAGGTAAAGATTCAGCTATCGAGTAAACCAATTGAAATGTGTTTACAAAAATAAATTTTAATGGATTTACAACGCAACTTAGCAATTAGGAAACAACAGGTATGTGATATACCAAAACACCACAAGGGTAAAGAGACGCACTATAGTTTTCGCCATAGGAAGGGAGCGATATGAGGGCCAATATGGCTGCCACCAAGTTTCTTGTCTCTTGTTTCTTGTCTGATAGCGCAGTCTTGACTGATAACTTTGTGGGTTTTTCAGTTATGCTTGAGTGTCGGTTTGGTGGCAGCCATTTTGGCTCTAACATCACTACTTTCACTGTTGAAAAATTGGTGGGTTTCTTTACCCTTACGGGGTTTTTGTATGATAATTATACACCAACATTTCTTTTTCTTTTTATAGTTATTTTGCTAGATTCTTCATTACCTCAGCATTATCGAATATTCAAATTTCTCCACATTTTTTCCGCCCCCCCCCCCCCCCCCCCCCAACAAAAAAAAAAAACAGAAAAATATAATAAACACTGACTGGAAAGCGCAGCGAGTAATTTTTATCGAGATTGGACCGCCAGTCTATATTCTCGTGTTTAAAGGTGGCATCAGCGGGTCATGTCTTCCTCTCTCAGATTGTATAGCCAGAGGTCTGCCACTCAATTTTTGATTGTACGACTTTAAAAAGTCGAAAAAACACGTAGTGCTGGTGTCACAGCTTAAAGCCTAGAATGGGCTTGTCGTGGTGCCTCTTGGCCCTGTCCCTTGCGCCCTTCCCCTCCAATCCTGAATTCGCAAGGAATATGGGAGGAACGTACCAATTTATTGCTTATAGATCAAAACTGTGTTACCCTTTCCTGACCACAAGCATACAAAACACATTAAAAAAATTAACTCATAACGCAGTTTTGTGCACTTGAGTAATACGTGTGGGCAGTGACATGTTTGTGCAGTGTATGATGTGAAGAATTCGTTATTATCACTGTTTCTCAACTCGAGAGTGTAACTAATGGATGGGCTGGTTGTAGCCTGGTGTTGGTGGCCCTTGGGTTTGCCCACCCGTCCAACCCTGTGGTGACGTCACTGCCCAAAGACGGATGTCCTTTGCTTGAGTTACCCGGGAACCCTTATTCAGCTCGCTTTTCCGTTAGGGATGGGTCGGTTTCATTTTTTTTGACTTCGGTTCCGGTTTCGGTTTTTACGCCCACAAAACCGCGGTTTTGGTATCGGTTTTTACGCCCACAAAACCGCGGTTTCGGTATCGGTTTTTGCCACCATTCTCCCCAACCAGCTATTTTTCTAGTTTTTTTTTTTTTCTTGTAACAGAAGTATTACTAGTTTCTAACTCACTCCTGCTTTTACTTTCAGCAGCGTCATAGACCATGGTCCTAGATGTGGTACCATTTTCCTCTGCTATGATTTAATGATTTAATGCTTTGTTTTCATTTATACTTAGAAAATGCTAATTATATTTTTTAAATTTGAAAATCAAATCAATTTTTGATTTTTCGAACACCGTACGAAAAGCCGACACAAAATTCAAATCTGTTTCGGTTTCGGTTTTCAGTAAAAACCGAAAATTCGGTTTCGGTTACCGGCCCATCCCTACTTTCCGTGAGGAATTGCAATACTTTTTTAAACTAACAGACTGACAATGTAAAGCAAGTAGAGGCTCAGTTGGCTTCTCAGCCCAAAAAAAAAGACTTGATTTATTTCTCACATTAAAGTTTGTAGCTTATTAATAGAAGGTATATTGTTGCAGTGTGTGCATAAAGCAGATTAGTATTCCAAAAGTAGTTAGTTAGTTGTATTTATTTTATAAATCGCGAGTGGGCGTTCTTGTTGAAAGGGGCGAGGCCGGCAATCTGGCCATGAATTGAATTGTGTGTGCGCGCGAAAGTGGACGATGGATCGATTGTGACCTATTGATTTGGAGTGGGAGGGAAAAGTGGGCCCTTGTCACGCTGCGTTATTCAACGTGATGGTGTGATGTGAGGCTAGTGCTTATTGACATGAGCTCGGCTCAAATTAGCCTAATGGCGCCGTAATGATTTCGTTTCTCGGCTCTTTGTGTACTGTCGCCTGGCACCTTTCTGCACTTCACGAGAAACGTGTGCGTGCCTAACGTTGTCGCGGTATAGGAAGTGACTGTAACTGTTAGGCTTAACCACAACGACTAGCCGTAACCAGATCCATTAGAAAAAAGAGCCCTTACAACTAGATTCGTTAGAACGACGAGTCCTAACCAGATCCGTTAGAACAAGGCGCCCTATAACCAGATCCATTAGAACGAGGAATCCCAGATGAATTAGAAAGAGTCCCAGATGAATTAGAACGATGAGTCTTAGCCAGATCAATTAGAATAAGGCGCCATATAACCAGAGCCATTAGAACGAGTTCTAACCAGATCCATTAGAACGAGGAGTCCTAACCAGATCCGTTCGAACGAGGAGTCCTAACCAGCTCAGTTAAAACGGGGAGCCCTAACCAGATCCGTTAGAATGAGGAGTTCTAACCAAATAACGTTAGAAAGGGGAGTCCTAGCCAAATCCGTTAGAAAGGGGAGTCCTAACCAGAACGAGGATTTAAGGATAGTGGGTGGGGTAGGAATGTATAGCCTGCACTGATGGCCAAATGCTTCAGTTTTGTTATTTCGGAGACATTTCCCCATTTTTTTTTTAATACTAGTCTGCATGAAAAACTCCGTAAAATAATGGGACGTAAAAAAAAAGAACTTTTGTTTGGCCTTATCAGTGAACTGCGTCATTAAAACCCACAATGCCCACAATACACAGAAGTGGAAAAAAATGAGACGGTTTGTTTCTTTCTTCTTTCATTTCTTTTGGTGAAAAGATAGTTTATGTAAAATTATCTCGCGTTAGCATTATGTTTAGTATTTTAGGGTTTCTTTTGAGTAATTCGTTTGGCAATACCAGTGGTACTAATTCTGTAACGGCTTACATGTGCGACAATACGCAAGTCATGGAGCCAACACTCTGAAGTGCACCTTGCCGTTAACATGGCTGAAGAGAAAGAAATTTTCCGAGTTTGAGGGACGGCAAGAGCAGAGATACCCACTGACTGGGCTGAGGAATTCCACTCGGAGTAAAACAACAAAGACAATTTTAATTTTCAGCACTAATTCGAATCTATGTGCCTTGATCACCTAACAAACAAATATAACAACACTATGAGGATGGCAGCAAACTTACGTTTCAAATGGGCATAACAACTGCATACTTACAAATAAAAACATGATGAAAAACGCTTAAAACCATTAAAAACACACAAGAAAACGGGAGAACCCACACATCCCGAACATTATGATCGTCGCCATATTGAATGTGACGTCAGGCTGTACATCATTTCTCAAATCATATTAACTGGTAATTTTACAAAGAAATTTTTCCAGTTGGTCATCACTGGGAATTTTTTTTATGGTGTTCATAACTCTTTCTTCGTTAGCAGCGATTGTGTAAGCTTCCAAATTTAATCTTAATTTCTCAACTGGTTCGTGGTATATTATTTGGGTTTCTCTAATTAAAATGTCATGCTTACAGGCCAAATTGTGCTTGACCACCGCATATTTACTGTCTTCTTTGTTGAGTGCAATTGCATGGTCGAGCTTTCTGACCCCACATGCCCTATGGGCCTGACCAAAATAAACTGACCTGCACCCCCCACATTTGATGGCATACACCACATTTCTACGAATATTAATGGTTGGATTGGAAATTGGAAATTTAACATGGCTGCCGTGTACCCTTCCAATTGGTGCCTAACACAGGAATTGGCCAAACAGCAACAGCCGGGTAGCGACCCAGTCCCTCTGCCCAACCAGTTGGAACCGGATCGTGCCAGTAAGACCGTCACATGACGTAAAGCCTTAGACAGGTTTGCAGGCCTTGTTTTCGGCTCGTATAAATACGGGTGCGAGGACGGCAGATTGTCAGTCGGTGTTGGAGAAGCAACTCGAAAGGTTGTCTCTCTGAGACTCTCCAGGCTGCAACCTGGACCAGTGCCTAATATGCGATACTCTGTGCGTAGTCCCCTAGCTGTGCAGTAAGGAATGAATTGGAATTGAGTTCTTGAACTTGAAACCTCTATTCCATTCCCACACGTGACATTTTCCAATAATTATTCAATTATCGAAAATTGTGAGACTAATATTTCCGTGTTAGTGTGTTAGTCACTCCAGCTTGCTTTTAACGCGACACATTTCAACGGGCATTCCCATTGCAAGTACAGGTCAAGTCTAGTTTAATCATAATTTTCATCACTCGTTGCATTCCCAAGCTGGTAAAAACACCTCGTGCCAACGATCGGTATTTTTTTCAGTTGGGAATGCAACTAGTTAGGAATAACAATATTCAATATTTCTGTAGTGTCTTGTGGTAATACTGCTGGAAATGGCTGCAGTGATATTTTACAATGGACGGGATTACCGATAAAATGTTCGCCCTAGTCTCTTCATCGTGCTTTTACCGAGAGGTATCACAATGCGGTATTTCTCATGCATATATCACTCTAGCCTAGTTTCATTTTTATTAAATCACTCGTTGCATTCTTAAGCTGATCAAAACGCCTCTTGCAAGCGCTTCATGTTTTTTCACCTTGTTGAATATTAAGTCATGTTCTTGTGGTATTACTGCTGGTAATGTCTGCACTGACAGTTTACAACGTATGGTATTACCCGATAAAATGCGAGGTATTACATTACGAGGTATTTCCCGCACAAATACCACACCAGCTTGGTTTTTTTTTTTATCCATTATGCTACTCGTTACACTTCCAAGCCGTTAAAAACGCAAGTTTTTTCATTTTGAAATGTAACTCGTGAAGGGAAAAATTACCAATATAAAAGCATGCTCTCGTGGCATTACTAATGGCAATTTACCGAATTACGTTTACAATTGCAACCAGTCTAATCAGGCTGAATAGGTGTGAATTCTCCTATAGCTCGCCTTATTTTTAAACTGGGAGCAAGAAGTTAAAAAGGCAATTAATTATGTCGAGCAAATTTTCTATTACTCCGTCCATTTGCTGTTATAGTGTGTGACAGCTCAGCCTCAATTAGTTTTTTTCTTCTTTTTTTTTTGCGCCGTATTGCAGGATAGTTTTACATTTTTTATTTATTTTTTCCTTCTGGTTCCTCATTTTGCATTCATGTCTGCCGCCCAGAGTTGAAAGCTATCATGGCTGCTGCCAAGCGATTCAAAAGAACACTGAACGATCACGAGAGATCGGCTTGATAATAACTGGTAATGGCAGCTTGTCCGGGGTGTCCTTCACGTAATATTGAGTGTTGAACTGAAGCGTGTGCTGCAATTAGGAAATAGCTAATTCAGTCCATCATTACGTGGCCAATCAATAGCGCTCAAGCCAGCGTTCCGATCCACGTGAGCCAATGCACTTTGACAGTTGCCGGTGCAGTTGGTGCACGCTAAGTTGCCCTAATTCGTCATGGACCCTCTTCGATTGCTATTGCCAGTTAAGTGTCGTTCTCTCCATTGGCCTTGTCTTACTCTTCGCCCGGTATTTTTTTTTTTGGTGGGTATGATTTTTACTGACATTGATGAACCTCCAAGCCAAGTATATCGTCTTTCCTTCAATGTACACTTGAACCAAGATTAGGCCCCTTTCAAAGCAACCTTACTGGAATTTGGCAAGGCTGTGGATCGTCGGCTCCTCCGTGGTTCCCCCCTTGGGAAGGGGAAGAATATAGACTTCCCTCTTCGTAACTGCGCTTTTTTACTCCCTCCGTAGGGGTGGACGATGGGCGGGTTCCTAGTCACTGGTGAACCTAAAAAATGACGGGGATTTGATGTAATAGTGGGTCATGTTTACACGTACAATGTCCGGCGATTACGTCAGATTTACGTAATTTTCGAGGTTAGCAAGTGGGAGCAGTCTGCGCCGGAAGAAAACCTAGTGAACTCGTTTACCAAATACTGCTCAGAAAGCACGTTTGTTTGCGTCGGTTTGGGTTGAAAAATGGAAGTGGTGTTTAATTCATAAAAAGGGAAGTACGCATCCGCAAAAAGTTTAAGACGCCTGCAACCAAAGTCGAAGATTGTCCCGGAATTCTTTTTCGGGGGGGGGGGGCTTATTTCTTTCCTGGCAGTCCAGTTGTGCAGTGTTTGTTTTACTGGCGTATATCCCAATTCAAAATAAATACTAACCAAACAGCCAAACGTTCTTTGTGTTTCTTAATATTTATGACGTAATGCTACATTTTATTAGCTTACTATTCTGTCAGGCCTAACGCGCTTCACCAAGTCCAAAGCATCCTTTTTTTTTTTAAAACCTAGTCTACAAAAACCTTTGACGAAATATAAACATATATGGATCTTTAGTTAGTCATTTTTAGTCATTTCAAAATTTTACGTTAATATTTGTAGTGAATTTTAACGTATAAATTAGGTGAGGTGGTTGGTAAAGCAACCCATTCTCACTTCTTGGCGCCTTCTTGAGGACAAGGACAATTATTTATTATTATTATTATTATTATTGTTATAAAAGGGCGCTTTTTCCAAGAAAGGCAGAGACAATTCCTCCTCCCCCCCCCCCCCTCCTCCTCCTCCTCCCCCTGCTCGCTAGTGGTATTTTCAGTATCTACTACATTAACGTACTGTACCTCTGCCTCGTAGTGATACTAAACTGGGATTATTTGTTTGAGCGGAAGCTCACGTATTATTGCGTGTGTGTGATTACTTTCATTCTAATTGCGGACTGCACCATAGCTGTGAAAATTTGTATTTTGTAAGATTTCTAATTTTTGATTCTTATGCGCTAGCCAGGGATGGTTGAGGAAAGGAATGAGAGGGAGAGGAGGAATTGAAAATAAGTAGATCCAGTGACCTGCCT